>JAVSBV010017070.1:0-12257 GCA_033117975.1 Parotocinclus spilosoma | reverse complement strand
GGATATTACATACTGTACACGTTCTTTGGTCCGATTAAGCGGAATTTTGGTCCAAATAAGGGAATAACATTACACGTCTTTAATAGGATTTGTTTCTGTACTTTAGAATAAGCAGCTGGTCCCATTAACCGGAATTTGAATTTAGTACAGAATCATGTAGATCCATAAAACATTTTGTTTAAGTAGAGATTTATTCATTTCTAAATCTTTTGTTTGTGTGTGTAGGTAAAAGGAGGAGGCTTAGAGCAGAATGTCTTTATGAAAACTGTTTTCTTTTCTTCTTCTTTGTAATTTCTGTAGAGGTTAAGTGTCCAATCTAATGATGTAAGCTTGAACGTGTTGATAGAAAGTTTAAACTCTTGATTTACAGTACACCTACAGAAGCATGCCCTTACCGTAACCCTCTCACTTTAGCCCATGTCAGGATCTGGATTATTGTGAAACACTGATCATCTCTGTGGGATTTGTTCAGTAAAGTGTGGAATATCACTGCATCCATTTTGGTCTACATGCTGGGAGTTATGGGAGTACGTTCCCACTGTGTGATGGTCCATCCTAGAACCTGGGTCCAAAGACGCAGATGGAAAATGGTTAACATGAGGCTTCTTTTTTCAAAGTAAAGTTTTAAAGTCGTTTTGCTCGATCCCTACAGGAATGGATTTATATTTAAACATGAAATGACGTCGACCAGACAAAATATGCCAATAACAAAATAAATCAATGTAAGAAAAAATTAAAAACCTTTCCATTCTGTCCCAACGTTTTTTCTATATGGTACATTCTCTGAGCTCAGAAACACCTAAAGCCAAGATGACAATAATCTCAATTGGACGTTTCAGCCGGAGATTTATTGGGACTCAAAATAATCAGAAACAAAACATGGCTTTAAGCAACTAAAAAAAAATGCTAAATGACAATAATTTTAAGTATTTTAAATTCACACTCACGAGCAGTACAAACAAAAATGGAATATTTTTTTGGCTCTTATCAGCAAACTCAATGTGTGCAAAAGTCTTAGGCCACCATTCGTTTTCTAGCAACGGCATCATCAAAGAATGGAGCCATAAACCTTCTAACTTTGAGCGCCATGACCATCTTTTTCACTCAATTTCACTCCATTCATTGTGAGCTTTAGCATATCTTGGCCTTTTTGACCCTGTCCCTTCCCAAAAAAGTGGTTTCTTGGCTGCTACCCTTCCATAAAGAACCTCCCTCAGACTGTAGAATCCTCAACTTGGCAACCCGATGAAGCTGCCAGATGCTGCTATTTGCTTACGTGGAAGGGGAGTTGTAATCTAACGGTGGCCTAAGACTTTTGCACACTACTGTAGTTGTTTATATGTATTCCTAAGGGTTAAGCACACAAAAAACAAGCATAACCAGCATATTAGAAACGGATTATTTACAGGAACTGGGCTGAAGCTCAAGAAATGTCATGCTCCACTCTTACTGTGATCTGGCCATAAAAGAAAGTGGCCTGCCTCTCCTTGATCGCAGACGTACCATGCGTTGTGTCCTGATCTCGTGCCCTGGGAGGGACCTGCAGGCTCTCTGACTTTTTGGGTGGATTTCCCTGACAGTTGGAGGAAGACCAAGAGGAAGCCGAGGTAGAGAAGGAAGACGAGGACGAGGACGAGGACGATAACACACTCCCGGGCAGAAGGACATTTTTTGCTTCTTCTCCGTAGTTTTGTGGAAACGTTGCGTTCACTGTGAAAACCGAGGTGTAGGCTGACCCCATCTGATGGGCTAGGTTAGCTCTGGTGTCAGCAATTACACTGGCGTCGTTTGTGGATCCCCCGGCAGCCCTTCCAACCAATGGCAGCCTGGCCTGGATTTTCCTCTTGAGGTTCTGCAGTGCCCCCTGGAAACGCTTGCTTAGTAGAGCGTAGAGCAAAGGGTTGATGTCCGAGTTGAAGAGCACGAGCCAGTAGGAG
Organism: Parotocinclus spilosoma; assembly: GCA_033117975.1. Lineage (NCBI taxonomy): Eukaryota > Metazoa > Chordata > Actinopteri > Siluriformes > Loricariidae > Parotocinclus > Parotocinclus spilosoma. The sequence continues at coordinate 10,320 of JAVSBV010017070.1, read as the reverse complement.
AAGGTCACGGCAGCGGGGGGCACCTGGCTGACGGACCGCGAGAGGGCCGTCTCGGCGGCCTGCACCAGGGCGACGCCGATGTAAGGCGTCCAGCAGAGGAAGAAGGCGGCGATGACCATGAAGAGCCTCACTACCCCTTGATGCTGGGGATGGCCGACTTGTTGGTGTCCACTCTGAAGGTAAGTCAGCAAGGTGTGCAGGAAGCACCTGGAACGCTTCGAGTTGCTCCCCCTTCCGAGCCGCGGCAAGTCTTCGGTCACAAACCTCCCGCTCACGTAGTAGACGAGCCTGGAGGGGTCCGTGGCCGAACAGCGCCGGACCGGCTCTAAAGCTACGGCAGCAGGGTGACCGCGGCTGGGCCGAAGGTGCTCCTGAATGCTGTGGATCCTCCGAGCGTGGTGCCGGGCCACCCGGACGATCTTCAAGTAGCAAAAGAGGATGACGGCGGCCGGGAGGAGGAAGGAGAACGCAGCCATGAACACCGTGTAGCTTGGACTGCTGGCCCAGTTAACGGCGCAGCTGTACATGGGAGCTACGAAGCTGACGTTACTCCAGCCCACCAGAGGAGGGGAACTGGTCAGCATGGCCTGCAGCCAGATCCAGACCACGGCCGCCCCGCTCCGCCACACGGTACAGCGAGAATCGTAACGCAGGCAGTCCACGATGGAGTAGTAGCGGTCCAGAGCGATGGCTGCCAGGGTCAGTACCGAGGCGGTGCAGTAGACCGAGGACGTGTAGCCCACGTACAAACACAGGTCCTGCAGCAGAGGTCAAGAAAACAATCCCTAAATAGAAATATAAATATACAGAATCCTGTAATCAGGCTTAGCATTAAAGAGCACATGGCTTTTACTAACAGTGCAGTTCACCCATCCGTTATTTAGGACGGAAACGGCCACAAACGGCATGACGCCGATGCCAACCAGAAAGTCGCTGATTGCCAGATTGATAATGAGCACGGACGTCACGCAGTGGAAGGTCTTGGTCGCCGCCACAATGACGATGACCAGGATGTTTCCTAACGAACACAAAAACATTCCCTAAATGATGCTACAGGTGTACGGCCTTTAAAGACCATGAGCAATCTAGTCATTTAAACACTTTGCACTTTGTGACACAATACGGAAACATTTAGTACTCTTAAATACTCACATCTCTAGACCTTTGTTTTTAGGTTTTAAACGATTTAAACGATCTTTCATATTCCTCAGGGGTTTGGTCCACTGTCCACATCACCTGAACCCAATGATACAACCTTAAAGTACACATCATGTGCGCCATCTACAGGCTACTAATGGTATAGTTTAACATACAACAATAGGTGGTGACCTATGACGGCCTTTTTTGTGGTTTGAAAGAGAATAAAGTGGTAATATTTCGAAAATAAGGGCGAACTTCTGAATCTTTGGTTAGTTATTTGCATGATGAGCTTCCATTCACATACACGACGACTAAATTTCAATGCAATGCCATAGTGCTTTAATTGAATCTCATTAAATAAAAGTATTATTTTATTGCACAACCGTTTCAATTGTCTTATATTCTTCTCATAATGCTCAGATTTTGATGTTCCAGGACATTTAGTACACAATTTTTGGCCTATTAGCATTAATTCATGAATCAACCCTTCTATTAATTCATTTATTCTCTTACCTGCAGGAAAACCTGTGCATATAATATAATCCTAACATTATAAAATGTTATTAATAATAAAAAACATGTAGTACAGTGCTGTAATCCCTCTGTATGTATCTATAATAAAACTTCTTTTCTGCGATTCCCTTTACTATCACCAGGCGTCGCCAGGGTTGGCTTGTACTATTTTCTGTCATTCAGACGTGAACAAGAAATGTACAAGACACATTTTTATTTCCAGTTCTAATTCTGAAAAGCTTGTAAGGGAAGCGGATGTAACGACCTGTAATTAATCTTTCTGTTTATTAAACCTTTAGATGGAATCCAATTAAAACCCATTAAAACCTGGGTCGAATGCGTATTAATACATCATGTTCTCATGTTAAATAAAGCATTACCAAACACACCCTAAACAATACTAAATAGGTAACGGTGAGATCGTACCCATCACTGCCCCGACACACATGAGCACCATGAGCACCTCCAGCAGCAGGAGCTTCCCGTGCAGAGAAACAGCCAGCCTGGTGTTTGTAGAGTTTCTCCACAGCCTGCCCATTTCACCAGGAAAAGGCTCCTTGTTTCCTGGTATCTCCATCTATACGGCCTGAACCCTGGCGCTTCCAACGTCACCAAAACTGATTATTCTGTCCCTTTATAAATAAAAGCTAGCCATTTAGGCATGGTGAGCTACAGCTTCAACAAAGACCCAGCACAGTCCATCATTCCAACATCAGCTCGTTTGTGGTACTGAAATCCAACCGTGCACAGCGAGCGCCGGGGCTGGACCTGACAAAGCGGAAAAACAAACACTTAACGAGTCAATTAACAAATGACACCACACGGGCCAATCCTGGCTGTCTGTGCTGTTTCAACAGGCTATCACCTCTGAGTGTTTACACATTTAGTAAAAAAAAAGAAGAAAAAAACAGTTTATAAAAGCATAAAGTCATGCATCAAAGTCCTACATAAAAACGAAAAACTTTTTTTTTTTTTTTATTAAGCTTTACTTTGTGTTCTACAATGGAGTATTGATTTGGAAGATTATCTTCTAATAACTAGGGCCGATCCCTAACTGAGCAAGCCTAGGGCGACAGTGGAAAGGAAAAACTGGAATGTTACAAGGATTTATCAGGGTGAACAAACACAATTAATGTTCGATCTACAATAATCCTGATCAAACTGTTTCTTTAAGGTCCCTGTGCCTTTAAGAGGAAGCATCGCATTAGACCAAGCGTAGCTAGAGCGAGTGCTCTTAAATGTAAAAACGTTAACATGCATGCCTTTCTTTTGCAAGAAGATCAAAGACTGTTATGAGGAACAGAAGTACGGGTACGGGGTTGGGTTTGGAAAAAGGTCGTTTAAATGTCTGTAATGGCAGCATTAATGCAGAAAAGTACACTGAGAATTTAGAGCAACGTCATAGCTTCATGTCATCATCTTTTCCAGGGACGGCCATGCATTTTTCAACAGGAAAATGCAAAACCACACGCTGCCCCCATTCCATTACAAAGGCGACGTGTATTTGCATTTTCCACACCGTCAACATCATTTACTGATTTGGGTTTGTCCAAGGAATAAAAAAAAACACACATTACAAAGTATAAAATGTTTATTCCGGTTTGATGTTGGCTTATAAAAACTCATCAGGAATTCAATCCCATTCAAAAGAAGAACGGTTCTACCATATATACGTGTAAAAAAAAACAACAACAAAAAAAAAAAACAACTCTTGAGAAATAACTGCGTTGTTAAGAGGCTTGGTCAGAACCCAGGTGTTGCCTTGTGTACTCCCACACCAGTAGGGCGGCGCTCACATGAACGTTGAGGGAGCGAGTTACCCCTTGCTGAGGAATCTCCACACACACGTCCAGCAACTGAAGCAGGTCAGCCGGGACGCCCTCTCTCTCGTTCCTGATGGGAACATGATGTTACACCGGTGTAAGAGATCCCATGCCTTACAGATAGCTTATTCACGTCTGAATGACAGAAGACTAGAACGATCAAAATCTCAAAAAGCACTCTCTGTTTTGGTTATAGTGAGCGTATCAAGACAAAACATGAAGGATTATTGGACTGTACATTGGTGTATTCGATGCTTTAATTAATGTTACTGTTTAAAATAAAGCACAAAATAAATTATGTGCAAAATATCTAAATCAATACACGACTGCGGTGGCCTAGTGGTAGGGTAAGGTACTGAACTATGGACCAGAAGGTTCTGTATTCATTATAAATCACTCTGGATAAGGGCGTTATGACATAAATGTAAAATATACTGTGAGATTCTAGTCATGTATCCTCAACGTCTGTTTTGGTCAACAACCTCGATCGCAAAAAAAAAAACAAAAAAAAAAAACAAAACAACAAAAAAAAAACCCAAAGAGCCATCTTTAACCATTGTGGTGTTTCTGTAATTAATATAACAATCGCAGCACTAGAGATTTAATTCTATATTTCCATATACAGTGTTCCCTCGCCACTTCTCGGTTCACCTTTCACGGTTTTTCAAAATATTTTAATAGAAAAAACTATATAGCGGATTTTTGCTGTTTTGCGGAACTCGATCTGCACACGCGCAGTACATGTGGTATAGTTAACGTACATGTACATGTATTTGATTACCTTTTACATTACATAATCACAAAATGTAAAAAAAAAATATTTAAAATATGAATTCTAACAATAAAGGAATGTTCTAAATCCTAAAACATTACGATTTACACTACAATAGCGTATTTTCTCGGCGGATGAATACTCACCAAAAACGGGAAGTAACACTAGAGCATCTCCAGCCTGAGTTGCTACTTGGCGACATGACAAGTTTTTATCTGCGGTTTTGTGTTCGCTGTTTGTGAAAGTTTCATTCTAGACTGAATTCATTCAAGCCCTACGATGTTATTCAAACGTTCTGCAAGTTCTACCGCTAAAATACTATAGAAATACCTCTAATAAATAGATAAACAGAGCGTTCCTACTTTAGGGATTTTTGTTTATTGTTTATGGCAGGTGGTCCTGGAACGTAACCCCCCCCCAAACGAGGGAACGCTGTATTTATTACTGGTGCATTCAAGGTACAAAATTAATTTAGTCAGGATTAAACCCAGGATTAAATACGAATTATTTCAGCGTTCGCTAACAGTTCAGTCCCTTCTGTTTCCTACTGTAACCTTACAGAGTGGTAAATTATAAACCACACCCACTTTAGAGTTAGAGAGCTGCATGCTGGGACAAGCCTGCTTATACATATAAAAAAAAACACCTCGAGAGAATAACGGTAATTAACCCGATGATATTAGGAAGTGCAATGTCAGCTCCCACAGAAGCGCGCACACACACACACACACACACGCACACACACGCACACACACAAGCCACAAAAGGTCAGCTTCCCCTAAAATGTCACAAAATTAAACATTCACATATGTAAGAACTGGTTTATGATTAATGGGTTTACTCGTACCAGCTGAGCATCTATTCATTACAGCGGGACTGCATGGAAAAGTTTTTTCATTGCTTTAAAACTCGTAGGTCATTGTTTAAACGCCACGATGTTGTCCCGTCCCCGTGTCCCGTCTCAGGGGTGGGTCTGGAACAGTGGACGGGCTTGGGCTGGACTAACCCATTTCTGGCTATTTGCTTGGTATAAATGACTTGGCCATTTCCATTGTAAATAAAATAAACTGGTGGTATTTCCTAGTTTCAGTTCAACAGAATTATAACATTTGCGTGTTCAGAGTTTAATATCGTTTTGTTAGTTTGTTTTTTGGACTGATACAAAAACAGTGGCCTAAATGTTTATTAAGAAGTGGTGGTGGCCGGACAAAACACGCCGTCTGTAATGAGAACAGATTTTTTTTTTCTTGCCTTTTCCGTCCCATGTTAGCTTTTTCTGATTTGGGTTTCTGGTGAATGTGATCAGCTATCTGAGCAGGAGGATTAAATACAACAGTTATATTACCCTAACAGCAGGAGAGCCTTCTCTGGAAACCTGTAGTCTTTTAAACTCTGGCTGTTAGCCGTTTGCTCTACTCCGATGATGCAGTAACCTTCTCTGTGCTTCAGCTGGAGAAAGTCAGAAAGGTCAAACGGTTTCACCTGGACCAGAAAAATAATGAAAAACATAAGATTCAATAGGGTAAGGAAAAAGTCCAACAACAACAACAACAACAACAAAAAGGCACAAAAGGGTAAAGCGGTCTGTTAGTGGTGGGGCGGCCAATCCCCTGAAGCTGCAAGAGCTGTTTGAACATCAAAAAATGTTGGATTTTATATTTATTTTTTATTTATTTTTGTTTTTTCCTTCTTTTTGCCGCAGCTTAGATATGGCCAAATGAATTAGTTGAAATTCCCCAGCCTTTGGCGTCCCCTTTAACGAGGGTTCTGTGCAACTCTTGGCAACCCATTTCGTCCCGTCATGGGCAGGAAAGAGACTTTTAAAGTGAACGCTCGTTATTTTCATGTCATCTATCTGTCCATCTTCTCTGTTGGTGCCCAGATCAGGTGGATCAGAGAAGCTTTTCCCAATCTAACCAAAGGAACTTTTGAGAACAATGAAAGGTTACCACCTCTAACAAGGGGAGCCACAGTTCAGAAGATACGCTCAGGGCTTGGAACTGCTTGTCTCGGACGTGATGCAGGCTGCTCAGCACCAGAGCACTCGCTCCGAAGATCTCACACGTTCTACACAGCCCTAAAGACAAGAAAAAAATGTACACAGCTCACAATAATTAGATTTTAAACGAAATATATCTATTGAAATATCCCTAATTTGGGTGTGCTGTTTATTATAAATAATACAAATGTTGGAGTTATACAGCATCAGCAGCTTTGTAGTTACAGTTGTCTTTCTGTTTCTCTACACCCTTTTTATTCCCCATTTCCTCTGCTCTCTAATGGCCCGGACCCTACGCAGAACAGGGACCAGACCCAGACCTAGAAGGTACGTACGTTATATGGTGAGTGGAACGGACAAAACAGTCACTGAGTATTAAAACAGGCATTAAAGCGTATTTTCCAACAATAATCTTGCAGCATTGAACCTAAACAATGGTTCGGTGTTATTAAGAAACGAAATTAATACAAGGTTAGGACAAAGATCAAGCCTACGCAAGCAACACCTGTTTCGACCTTATCAACCATACGTCAATATTTATTCACTAAATAGGCTAGATAACACAAGGGAGGAAAAGCATTACTATTACCGAGACACAAAAATACCAAGTAGTCATAGCAAGCCATGGAGAATTCTGATTGTGTATCTTTGGTTCTGCCTAGCAACAAACGCCCGGAAAGAACAAAAGCACTGGATTTTCTCACGACTGTTTGATTTGACATTTGATAAAAACCCATTCCTTTTTTTTTTATGTCTGAAGTGTAAACATTGCTAAACATTAGACTCATATTACACCGTCATGGATTAAAATCCTGCAGGGCACAAAAGGTCCCCCTGCTCACCCCAGCTAATGCCCAGGTTTACCAGTGAACATCTGGGTGATGCAGAGGAGGCCTGGGAGAAGGTCATGTGGTCAGATGAGACCTAAATATATATATTTTTGGTATGAACTCCACTCGCTGTGTTCAGAGAAGGAAATAGGATGAGAACACCGTGCCAACCGTGAAGCATGGGGGTGGAAACATCATAATTCATGGGACAGGGCGAGTGCACCGTACTGAAGATAGGACGGATGGGGTCATGAATCACGAGACTTTGGCCAACGACCTCCTTCCCTCAGTATGAACATTGTAGATAGGGCGTGGCTGGGTCTTACAGCATGACAATGACCCGAAACGCACGGCCAGGGCAACTAAGGAATGGTTCCTGGTCCTGGAGTGGCCTAGTCAGGGTCCAGACCTGAACCACATAGAAAATCTTTAGAGGGAACTGAAAATAAAGCATTGCCCAGCGACAGCCCCGAAACCTGAAAGATCTGGAGAAGATCCGAATGGAGAAGTGGCCCAAAATCATGGTCAAGATCTACAGGAAATGTCTGGTCTCTGTAATTGCAAACAAAGTTCTGTTTTTCTCTTGTATCAAATACTAATTTTATTCAATAAAATGCAAAGTAATGATTAAAGTATAGTAAGTATTTTTGCTTTTTTGTAATTCTGTCTCTATTTCTATTAGTAACAAACCTCCATTCTGTATAGGTGGAAAAATAGGTGGTATCAAATACTTCTTTTCTCCACCATAACCAACCAACCAACCATCCATCCATCCATCCATCCATCCAACCAACCAACCATCCATCCATCCAACCATCCATCCATCCATCCATCCATCCAACCATCCATCCATCCATCCATCCAACCAACCATCCATCCATCCATCCATCCATCCATCCAACCATCCATCCATCCATCCATCCATCCATCCAACCATCCATCTCCCATCACAATTGTGCCCTCTGGTGTTCAAAGAACGCAACAACGTTACTATATCTACATCATCATCATCATCATCATCATCATCATCATCATCAGGTTTTGGTATTTTTGCAGCACCCATCGTTACGCCCCTAGCACTCTGTTGAACGTTACCCAGCCCGGTCATGACCCGCGTGCTGGTGTGTGTACGCTCAATAGCTCGTACCGCCCAGGTTCGTCGGCTTTTCGATGAGCGAGGCGACTACCACGAGGCCACCGCCGAGCTTCCCCACACGCGCCGCCCGGTGCTGGTCGGACAGCGCCGACTCCTGCTCGTGCAGGCACAGGTTCCAGGGGGTGATCTTCTTCTGCACGTCTGCACACGAGGCGTCCACTTCCAGTTCACCTACAACGAATACAAATGAATGGAGAAACCCGCTGAGGACTGGAATGTGACTGGAGAGTAAGAACAGTAGTAATAATAGTATTAATAACATCATTACAAAATGGGTTAGGTTTTCCAAAAGCAACGCTCTGTTTTTGACCTGCCGCACCTTTGTCCTGTTGTACCCAGTCTCCAGCCTGCAGCTCTCTCAGCACCCGGCCTGGGTTCCTCAGAGGCGGAAAGGAAGCGGGGGCAAAGTCCACCAGGCTCTCAAACTTCCACAACGGGACGTACTCGTCCTCTGCAAGTTCAGACAGACGAGGAAATGTGTGGAATATTGTCTAATAAAGAGAGAGACAGAACTTCAGTTCGAGTTTAACAGGATTATCCTATAACCAATAGCTCCCAGTATTAGACTTATTATGGGAAGAAACAAAATAAGAACAGAAGGAGAGATGAACAAAGAATAAAGGAGAATAGTGTGAGAATTGGGGGTTCACCTCTACACTATAATCATTAATAGGGTGGAAATCACTGAAGAAAAAGTGCTCCTGAATTCTGGTCCAGTTTTTTTTGGCATTGCTGCAGAACACAGAACACAGGCAGACTTCATATTAAAAGCTTTAATACAGTCCCAAAATTACAAGTTGTGGAAGATGGATCTTAAAAAAAAAAAGTTTTTTAAATGTATTTCATTTCAGACAGGATGAACCCAAGATATTTAATTTGTTTATAAACAGCCATTCCTGCATTTCAGGACTGCAAGAAAAAAAATAGTTTTAGGGCTAATAATGAGGTAATACAAATAAATAATGATGGTTACAGTCACAAATACCACTTAAAACTTTACTGTACAAAAAAAAGCCTTATAATAATCACGTCCAGAAGTGGCGTGGACCTCTCTGGGCTCTGGGGCATCTCGGACGGACCGTCACCCGGTGGAAACGTGTAATATACTCAGACCCATCAGTATTCCAGAACATTTATGGAAAAAACGGACGGCTTGTGCTCTGGATAAAAAAAAGTCCAACCATATTATCTATAATTACTATTATCAGGAACAGAAACGAGGGCGTGTCAGGGTACGGGGTCGGGCTTGCATGTTTACATTTACATTTTTGTCATTTAGGAGACGCCCTTATCCAGAGCGACTTACAATGAATACAGTCTAACAATCCAAGCAATTATGGGTTAAGGGCCTTGCTCAGGGACCCAACTGGGGCAGAGGTGGGATTTGAACCCTGGACCTTCTGGTCCATAGTCCAGTACCTTTACCCACTAGGCTACCACAGTCCCACAATACCACAGTTTATTAACAAACGACAAAGTCCGTATCGTCCCAACGAATTTGGAGTGGAGTTGATATATTTCCCACGCTATCCACACCCGTGATAGAGCTGCTATATAAGCTAGGAGTAAAGATCAGAACTCACCCAGCGTTCTGCATGGCCTCAGCCTGACGTAAGCAGGCCTCAACAACTGCTGCTAGACCCTGTAGCGAGGCCGTGTTTCCCTGTTCAGTATCAGCCCAGAACCCCTCCAAAGCCCAAACCCTTTTTAGAGCCAGCAACGCATACAAACGCACGGTGAAATTGTGGCTAAAACACCACAGCAGGATAAGTTCAACGGCCTTCTGCCAGTGTCCGGCCTAAGAGACAAGAGAGAGACAACAGAGAGATTAACAAATAACTCAAAGAGACAGAGAGAGACAACAGAGACAGAGAGAGAGACAGAAAGAGAGAGACAACAGAGACAGACAGAGAGAGAAAGAGAGAGACAGAGAGAGACAGAAAGAGACAGAAAGAGAGAGACAACAGAGACAGAGAGAGAGAGGAGAGAGACAGAGAGAGACAGAGAGAGAGAGACAGAGAGAGACAGAGAAAGAGAGAGAGAGAGAAAGAGAGAGACAGAGAAAGAGAGAGAGAGAGAAAGAGAGA
>JAVSBV010017059.1:0-12258 GCA_033117975.1 Parotocinclus spilosoma | reverse complement strand
ACACACACACACACACACACACACACACACACACACACCCACACACACACACACACACACACACACACACACACACAATTGCACTTGATCTCAAACATACATGCTTACTAGCCAGCATTATCACAATCGTTTTTTAAAAAACACACTGACTGGCTCCTCGTGCAGGGGTCTGGAATGAGTCTAAAGTAGTGAGAGTAACTAAGGAAAGACCAGCATGCTGAAAGATCTGGCTTATCTAAACAGAACATGATTTTCACAGTGTTGCCTTTTCTCAAGCTTACTCATTAGCCTTCATGTACCTTCAGTACATCAGCATATAAGCTCACATACATTATTTGTATAGACTGCAAAATGATTAAAACTCACCGCAATAGGTGCCAATAGTTTTGGAGCTGAGAGAGAGAGAGAGAAAGAGAGAGAGAGATAATTAATTGTGGTAAAGGTACTGGTCTATAGACTGCTGTTTCTAGAATCTTGTTCTCTAGGTCACCCTCGCTCACTTAACTTGAAGTACAGGGTGCAAGATGACAACCTAGAGGTGTTTTCAGTCTATTTGCAGAGAACATGTAGACACACTTGCTTATTCACTCTCACTCGAACACCTTAAGAGCCAGCAGTCAACATAATGCATGACTTGGGAATATGGGGAATATTAAAAAAATGTTAATCGAAGTTAATGGTAATTGTGCATAGTGTCACAATTTACTATGTTATTTAAGTAAAAACAGATTTGGAATGTTTTAATACGATGCCAATGGGTTCCATCAAGGTCTGGCATCTGGATTTTATGTTTGTATTATAAGTGAGTGTGAAGCAAATTTGATTTTTGCTTCTCAGTACAAGAAAATGTGTTGAAATTGTGACATACACAATAGGTGGGAAATTAGGGTGATAAACACTGGGTCTCTCTTTTACCCTCTGAAAGACCACTGTCATAGCTGAAGAGACTTACAGGATTTATATCAGTGGAGTGATTGTTAGGTCAGACTGTACAACTCAGGATGGATGAGTGGATGAAGTGCTACCATTTGATCATTTGTCGTACGTATATGTACACAAAGACAAAGAGACAGGAACATATACAAAGAACCCTCCACCTTACCCACCCACCTCTACATGTTCACCAATACACACACACACACATGCAAATTGTCTGGGGCACTCAGTTCAGCCATTGCCTTCTTGAATGCATTACTGTGCCAATATAAATCAGTGGCTGGTTGCATCTAACATGAGTAATGAAAACAGCCATGACAGATTAAATCTCTCTCTCTCTCTCTCTCTCTCTTTCCCCCTGTCTCTAGCTCTATCTCTCTCTCTCTCTCTCTCTCTCTCTCGCTCACATACACTTCTCCATTCTGCTTGCCAGCGCTCCACTCAGCCTCAATGCAAATGGAACACACTCTATAATAATGACAAAAAGGCTTAGACTATTAAAGGCAGAACATCAAACAAGAGAGCAATAAAGCAGCCAAGCAGCGTGCTCCAGCCCTGGAGAGCTGAGCGCCAGCAAAAAGCTTTCAGATCCCACGTGGCCTTATTGTTCTGCTCATTCCTTATTGCTGAACAGCTGAAGAAACATGGAGCAATATGAAGTACAGCCTTACTGAGGTGACATGGGACGACTAGCAGTCATACAACATCGCTGAAATAGGGATTAGAAGGTGTGGAGCGTATAATTGGAAACAGAAACGGTTTGAGTTTAGATCAGTAGAATGGGTCATACTGAAGAGGTTATTGACCTTGGCACTGTGATATGATGCCATTTTTATACAACTCTGTTCATCATGTTTCTACCCAAGTAGATTTGATCCTGTCAACCATATGTGGCATTGTTGTTAAGTACAAGTAGAAAACTATAGGGGCAACAAAAAAACAAACAAAAAGCAGGCAGCCACACAAGTTTACTGAGTTCTGAGAATCCCCTGAGTAAAGGACTGGGAGCAGGTACAAGGGTTCTGCTTGCCTACAATTACAGGACTCGTGTATCTGCTCTTAGTCCTTCAGTCTCTTCCCTGCACCTCTTATGTTGCCCTGGCCCCTTTTCTCACACCAGACCCAGAAGTTTGTGGTATATTCTGCATGCCAAACCTGGGATTGCAATGTAACAAACAGTCCTCATCTTGCCAGAGGCCATATTCAAACAAGAAAGTCAAAAAAGCTCACCATTGGGAACCAGTGACCCTATGAACCACACTTTAAATTCAAGCTCTAAAGAAATGAGGGCTGTCAACTACATTGTGTCCCCCGGTCATTTAGCTGAAACAACCCAGACATGGTCTGTCATAAACTATGTGAAAATTTTGTCTTTGTTCAGTTGCAACACCAAATTCTGTCACCGACTTTTTTCAGAACTGCTTATCCAGACCAGTTGAATTTGAACTGAAAATCATGACTGAGCCTCCACACACTAAGTCATCTTATGTATCATGCTATGTATCCTATGTATATCCTATGTAATCCTATGTATAATATACGCTGTGAGTCCACTTTATGATATACCCCTGTTTGCATGGAAAATAGATTTATGACCCCAGAGTGCAGCATAAAATAATTCTGTTGAGCAGTTTGAATCCAAATTAGAATGAGAAAATCGAATGAACAGAGTGACTTCAAATGAGTCAGTATTTCTAAAACTGCCAACCTTTTGTGTTGTTCTTGTGCAGTTCTTACAAAGTTGTACAAAAATCGTGTGATCCAGTAAATGGGAAACCTTGTCCTATGGCAGAGGAACACTTTAAACATGACAATGCATCATGCGACAAGGGTTGTGTAATCATGCAATGGTTCCTTGCCTTTGCAGTTCCCAGATCTTAATTCTATAGAGCAGCTTTGGGATGAGGTAGAATGATCTGTTCAGAGCATGCCAGTACATCCATCTAATTTATGCCAACTTATAAGAAGCTATTCTATCCTCATTGGTCAATATTCCTGCAGAATGATCTAATACATAGTAGAACCTATGCCACAAGGAATTGCTGCATATCTGAAGGCCAAAGGGAGGTCCAAGACCGCATGCCACTACTTAGGTGTTTCTAATAAACTGGCCATTCCACTGGACTCTGGCACAATATCCACATCCACTGGACTTGCAATGGACATGTGTTTTCCAGAGTGATGACTCACTTAATTATCTGTGATTATCTGTATGTTATCTCTCTTAGTTCCAGCGAATAAACTCTTAATGCTAGAGTATACAGTCGTTCTAGAGAATTGTGAGCTTCCAACTAAATGTTAACTTTTTTAAAGATATTTACTGATCTGCAAAACCCCTAACGTCAACCCCATTCAATATCTCTGGGATAAACAGCAAGTGCCACATAGTCCAACGTAACCTCTATAATACTCTTGTGGTTGAATAAAGCAAATCCTATCAATCCTGTTCCAAAACCTACTGGAAAGGCATCCAGGAAAAGGTGGAACCACTTCAGCCAGCATCCACTTACATTGCATTCACAGCATTTATCATATAACCTTGTCCAGGGAGGCTCAGAACTGTGCAGTTGAATACTGTGTGCCAACCTTCAGGTTTGTAGTCCACAGCTGTAACCACTCACTTTTACCCCTTTTCCTGATAAACCTATGTTTAGAAAAAGAAGTATAAACAGAATTGATGCCACTGGATTTGCATTAATTGATCATAATTGAATGGGTGGCATAATAACAAACTGGTTAATGCTTTTGACACACTACTACTAGACTCTATTTTTCACATTTTTCAAATTTGCATGGTTTACCCATGCTTGTGTGTGTTTCCTCTGCTTAGTCCGGTTCCGTCCACATCCCAAAGACCTGCATTAGGTTAACTGGCATCTCTAAAGAGGATGTATGTGTGTCTGTGTGTGAGTGTAAGAGTACGTGAGCACACACGTGTATACATATGGCAATGCGTATGGTGTGTATATAGGGGTAAGGGGCAAAAAAGAATTACCCACAAAAGTGGTTTCTATGGTTTCTGTTTGGGCCTTGGATCATATTCCTTACAATAGCAGAGCCATTTGGGTCATAAACCGCATAGGGTACTAATGAAAACAACATGACTCTCCTGGCGCACTCTCTCTCTCTCTCTCTCTCTCTCTCTCTTTCTGTGTGTGTGTGTGTGTGTGTGTGTGACAGAGAGAGGGGCCAGAATTTAAAAATAAAAAGGAAGAAAAGTTAACTTGTGTGTAGCTGCCATTATATGTGAATGTGTGTTTTGATCATCTGTTCTAAGCTGGGGCTGTTCAAAGTTTGTGAACCCATAGAATTCCACCTAATAACACACAATTAGACTTTATCGAGGTGCTCAATCTAATACAGCAGCCCACCACTCTGGTGACCCATCTTTAAACCTTTTGGCCAGGTTTAGTGTCTCACACTGTCACTGCTGTCTATGCCTGAGGGAGGTGGAAGCTGGATGGAGGAATGAATACCTTAGTACTGCAAGTGACCTCTGTTGGCCTTGGAATAGAATGCCATTCCATCCAGGGCACGTGAATTCAGAGAATAGGCACAGTGGCCCCCACCAGGAAAGCAACTTTGAGTACAATTATTATTCACAGTTAAAGCTGGGAAAAAATAAGTGATCCCCATATATAATTGACCTATTGAACCTTATTGATAAATATTATGTTTATTATTGCCGCTGTTGAAAGTTGTATAATAGTGATGAAAATTATGTTTCATAAACAGCACTTTTTTGGTCATACTTAGCTTTTTGTTTTGTTTCCTTTTTATCACTGCCAAATGTAGGACTTATGGCCAATAATAAGTGAGAGAGGTTTGGCACACCTAGGTAGTTGTTTACTATACATTAAGCCACTTTAGGTTTTTCTTTATAGGTTTAAATAGGAATAAAAAGTGTAGATGTTTGCCATGTTGGTGGTGCAACCTCTTTTATAATAGAGCAACTTGCCACACTTTCCACATAAGTGAGTTCTATTTTTTATGTGTACATGGTTACTGAAATTGTGGATTATAATATGCAAACCTAGTCATACTACAGCATCTTAATTGAGTTAAGGTCTGGACACTAACTTGCCCAGTATCTTTTTCCCCTTTAAATTATTTTGTGCTTAATGGGGATATTATTCTGTAAAATTCAGCTATTATATATGTGTTGTATCACTAGATCAACATTTCCTTTAAAGTTATTAATAAAAGTTGGACATCATTGCAAGCAATCTAGACACAGGACATAAAAAAGCTTAGAGACACAATGACCCTTTCACCTTGGTCAAATAACCTTTTCCCATTCATTTAGAATACATGTGAACAGAGTCTCTCCCAGCTTTTGGAAACTTTACACCTCTTTCTACTGTGCACCTTATGTGCACCATTTTATTAGTTACAGTAGGTACTGCTATTTTGGGCCATATTAGTCAACTAATTAAGCAGAGTCCATAAAGCAAACTCCTGTAAACTAAGCTCACAAAGTTTTACCAAGGACAAAGAAGTATATTTTTCCATTGCACAGAGTACCGGAGTGTTTTATGCTATTAAATAAGAACTGTATATTTTCCACTGGCTTATTCCAAATTCAATACCCTAGGTTCCTGTTTGGCACTTTTCTACTGTTCATAATAGTACCCTGGGATGCTGCAAACTGCCCTGTACTTTTCTGATTGGTTGCACATACACACGGACTAACCCAGATTAAAGGAAAACATACTTGTCTGCTTGGCTGGTGCTGGGATTCTGCCATTAAAAGCTACATGGGGCTATTTTATTTCACAATCTTCTTTCTTATGGTCATTTTCACATTGACATAATCATTTAAAATTGAAATCAGCTACTTAATGAAACAACTGTTAAATTATTCATAACGTTTGCAATAATTTACACTTTAGCAAATACGAGCTAGGCAACCAAATATCCAAAGGGCAATGAAACAACACTGATGAGAAATGAAACATTGGTTAACCCTATAGGGCTGAAGCTATATTGTTAGTTTGTGCTTTCCGTTTTACACATGCTTAAAACATTAAAAATTACTTCAGTGTCCTGCAGATGGCATTGCACAAGGATGGCTACAAATACCTGCGGGGTGTGTCACAAGGTTCATAGATCGAATAGATCGAATCATAGATTAATTTAAATGATTTTTTGCATTTGGATGTGCCAAAGGTCATAGTGTGAAGGAAGTAGCTGGATTTGTAAGTTTATTTCTTTTAGGTACTGTACGTTTTAGTCACAGATTAAATATTTTTTGTCAAGTGCGTATATTTACTGTGCAAATAGTTGGTATCTTTTATTTAGCACAATATGTGATAATACTATTTTATACTTTAGTCTCTTTATTAGAATTTTGCCAGATAATACATTAAATCTTTATGTAGTATTAAAAAAATGGAACTATCAAAAGAAAAACAGCTTCTATAGGCTACATTGGGACTATACTTTACATGTGAGCAGTAGCAACATTTTGGCAGCTTCATTGGGATGCCAAGTTGACCCTTGGGTCCGAAGAAGCTTAATTAGGAATGTTTGAAATTTTTGGGTCCAGTCATCGAAAGTATGTTATATATGGTCATTATATCATTGCTAAAACAACTAATCTAATGGTGGTCTTAGACTTTTGGACAGTATTGTACAAGCCAGTAATGATTGACGTTGCAACGTTGAACCAATGTAGTACAATTGTCAGTACAATTACCTTGACCCACCATCATCAATCAAAATCTTACTAATCTTCGTAGCCACGACCTTCGACAGGATTCACATTAAGACTGTTTATAATATTGCCAGAGCAAAATTATGTGACTTGATCCTGCTGTTCTGGTCAATGAAACGTTGAGGCTTTAAATAAAATGTACTTCTTAAGACGCTGAATTAAAGTTGGTTTCAGGAATTGAAATTTTGTGCTGCAGTGATGGTTCAGCAGTCATGATGATTTTTCCAGCTGTCTCTCACAGAAAAGTGAAATATGAACTAGAAATCCTTTTTTGGTTTGTAGTTGATTAAGTTGTGTGCAGTTATGCAAACGTGCCAAAAAGTGAGAAGAGGGGTGTGGCTTAAAATGAACAACATTAAGAGACCATAGGGAGAAATGCAAGAAATGTAGCAAGTGGTAAATGTTTATGAATGTTTGCATTAACACAGAATCTATGACTGAACATGTAAGCCTTCTGCTAGCAGAAACATACATCTTATTGTGTCAATGCACAGTCTTTGGAATTGAATCGTTTCCCACAGCACTAATGGACCCTGGCTGTATATCACTAATCATTACAGAGTGAATTTTCTCCAGTCAAGCTCCAGTCAAGCTCGCAAGTCTTGGCAGGAGGTCACTTTGTGTGTGTGTGTGTGTATGTGTGTGTGTGTGTCAAGGTTTCTGGTCTTAATTACTGCACAAGCTTATGCTTTTTGTATGTATTTTTACTGGCTCTCAAAGTTATTGGTCCAATTATAGTTTATGTTTGCGGCTGTACGTATCTGGTCCTAAAATGTATCTGACCTTAATTAGTTCCCCTGGGCCACCCCTGTTTGACACTGTTCTGTCAAGCCCCCAGTTCACTGTTTATTTAATGAAGGGGGCATGGGGTAGGAATAAACACCACACAGGCATTACTACCACTGGAGTGCACAATCACAGTTAATAAAATAAGCAAAACTACTGTTTAAATCACTTGATTGTTTCTGTCTGGTGGGGGATTATGTAAAGACAAATTCATGAGTGTAGGCTCACAGAAAAAAGTTTGAGAATATTGTTAGCCTTGCTACATGGACTCGGATTAATGATGCATTAATAATGTAAGAACTGTGGTACTGGGACTGTGGAAACCTAGTGGGCAACATACTGGACCAGAAGATTCAGATTACAAACCCCACCTTTCCCAAGTTGCCTTGAGCAAGGCCCTTAACCCACAATTGCTCGGACTGTAAGACTTTATCAACTGTAAGTCGCTCTGGATAAGGGTGCCGGCTAAATGCTGTAAATGTAAAGTAACTGTGGTTGCACAGTGGTTTAGATGCTGTTCCATGGACCGGTAGGTCCAGGCTTCAAGCCTCAACACTGTCAAGTTGCCACTGTTAACCCACAACTGGTTGGATTGTAAGATTGTATTAGTTGTAAATCACTCTGTATAAGAGCATCTGCCAAATGACTAATGGAATATCAGAGCGGCAATGTGTGGCATGGATGCCAAGCGAACATTTAATTCGCCACACTGCCAGGCTGTAATAGGCAAATAGAGGCGATGGATGTGGGTCAGTGGTCAAGACCTTGGAAAGTAGTGAATCCAAATCTTGGTTCTATCCAACCCTAAAGCAGAGCCTTTAATTCCATTACCATTTGGTCAGTATGGTTGTTTTTTATGTGTCCACAATTTTCTTACACTCTTGTGTCATTTTACCTTGCATATTGTATGAATCCCCTTTTCGTAGGTAGGTAAATTACTAACTGTAGCTCAATTGTCGATGTGTATAATACTTTAGTCAGTCCTCTCTATATTCACAAACAGTTCTTGTTAGGCTCCATGCCAGATTTTTTGTTTCTCCAAGACCAATTTTGGTTAGCATTTGCACTGCACTGGTACATCTGCCATTACAACTCTGTTTCAGCTTATGTATCTGCAAGGTAAGGTTCAGATGTTAATAACCTTAATAAAAAAGATAACTTTTCATTCAGTTATTACAATAAAACATGAGAACATATGATAATACCTTACTACTAAGGTAGAAAGTGGTTAGTGCTGTCACTTCACAGCTCTAAAAAAAAGTTCAGGCTCAGATATAGCCTGTGTGAAGAATGCATGGTTTCCTGAATTTTAGGTTTAAGCATTTTCTGTTTTCCTATTACATTTTAAAGACATGCCTTGGGTCACCTGGTGTCTCTAAAATTGTCTCAGTGTGGGCGAGTGTCAATGTATGTGTGCCCTGTCTAAGGTTGGTTTCCACCTTGCACCCTGAGTTGTCAGTTAGTCCCCGGGACCTCTTTGACCCTAAATTAGTGTAAGCAAGTATGAAAGTGAGTGAATACTGGAATCTCAAAAGTTAGGCATGAAAGGCATACAGTAGAGTAATCTTGCACTTGCATTGTGTTAATGTGTCGGTTGGCTTTAGTTATGCAGTATGCTATATTGGCTTAGACATAAATGTTAAAATAACAAAAGATAGTAAGGTTATGGTACGGTATCCCCATGGTACTTTTCACCTTACTACAACAACACTTTTAACCATGTCCATATATGGGTAAAGAGACAAAAATGTGAACTGGTCTCTTTTGTAATTTATTAGCCTCTTCTGTCCTTGGATCCTGAAAACAAAAGTAACTACAAAAACCTGACATACACATTTTGTTCAGATAAACAAGTTTGATCCTTTTGATTGACAGATCATGTAGGCTAGAAGCCATTGCAGCATTTGAATGCTCAGCCCTTGTGCCTCAGCCCTCAGTTCTGCGACAGGGACTACCTTGTCCTATGATAAACTTATGATAAAAATACATTCTCCCTGTGGATTATGAGACTTCCAGACCCTACACGTGCAACCTTGACCAAGGCAAGCAGGGGCTAAAACAGGAAAACAATCATTGCTTTAGAAGTCTGACATCAGGAGAGAAATGTATGTGAGGATCTTTGAAGAACAAGTGGTAAATAAATGCATGGTGGTGGATAGCATATTCATCCATGTTTTTTTCTACTTCCATGCACTTTGCTCTATTGTTTGATCTGGTCTTAATGTACTATGATAACGTTACCCCATACAACCTCACATCCTCACTTAAACACAGGAAGGCAGTACAGACCACCAGTCAATGAGATGAAAATAAGAGTACAAAAAAGTGAATACATACATATTGTATGTATTCATATTTCAGAGGAATATAAGGGTCACGTGCCCCGAAACTAGGCCAGAAGTATGGAAGGAATACAATGGAAACCACATGTTACACACATACACATATGTTGCATAAGCAAAGCCAGAGATGTACAGTAGGTACTGCTGGAGACACTGCCAAAATATCCATGACTTAATAAAACAGCACAATCTATCTACATCCCTAGCACAACATGCAAACATAAACACAGCCTCACACAATGGGCTTTCTTTCAGTACTTGTACTCACAAACTGATTATCTGCTCAGCATAATGCTATCAATTTCCAAAGAGTTTCACAAGGTGTTTCTATAATATTCTCCCACAAAGTTTCCCCTCCTACACATATACGCATAGAGCCTATCGACATGGCACATTACATGAGTTTATCATAATAATAGAACCAATTAGTCATAATCGCATAGTCATTGTCTTGACATGCCATTCCAGACAAGATCCAGTGTACAAGTTCACGTACAGCTTTTGAGAGCACGCACAAACCATCAAGAATCTTCCGTTTACTTATCCATCTTGTTACTTTGCACATTGAGGGTCATTCTAGGTCCAGAGAAGGCTCGACAAAGATGGGCTTACACAAGGCATCAGTTTTTTTGCAGGGGATCATCACACCAGATGATAGGTTATCACACCAGACAAGTCCTGACTAATACTTGTTCCTTAACTAAAATCTAGTTTCCACTTACAATAATGAACTTTATGACATTCTTAATCTATTGTATTAGCACCCATTCACTGTATACCAGGGGTTCACATTAAAGGAAGTCCCCTGAATTCCCCAATCTCATCAGCTCATGATGTAGCTCCAGTGCCCATATATTTATACACACGCTCCCAAACTTTCTACCCCCTCCTGAATTAGTCTGTCAGCTATATTTGCATTGCTGGATTAGACGTGCAGTTTTACTTTACTGCTCCTGGCCACATCACAGCATTCATGACATCAGCTCCATGTTTATCCAGGCTAGGCTGGCATAATCCCCCTCTTAGCAGACCCTCATGGCACGTGGTGCTGCAAAAACATAATCTTCTCCAACATGCACATTCGTGTGAACAAAGATTGAATTGCAATAAGAGTAAATGCTAGGGGTGTGTTTTTTCAGGTATGTATGCTATAAAATAGTCACTAGTATAGATTAATTCCTTTTAAACAAAATATAGCTTGTCCTGTTAATGGATTTGCAAGCGACAAAAAAACACATTCAGGTAATAACCAGTGTGATACAAAAAAAATCGGAAAAAGGTCTAATTGACATTAGTGGGTTTTTCTTTTTGGAGACATGTTGTCAAGTACTGCAGCGGGATGTCCAATACTTGGGGGGGGGAGAGGGGGGTGATAGTAATAAGTTTACCAGGAGTGTTTCTAGACTACTTGTTATACTGGGGAACTCCATATTTAGAGGGGCACAGTTGTAACCATCTGCTTCCCAATCAGCAATAGGGCATAAAATATAAGCCTCCTAAACATTATATAGCTTAAGCTACTTAGCACAAATAAATTGCATTAAATTCATTATATAAACAAATATAATAAAAAATAGTTATGACGTACTGTTACCATATGTGTAGCATGGCTGTAAATATTTACTGATTTCTGTTACTCCTTGAGAAATTATTCAAGAAAAGTTTTTGGAAAGATACTGGGGTATTATGGGAAGTATGGGCCTGTAGTGAATTTATGTGGTGTGCTCTGTAGTTTAAATCTAGTATAACATGGACTTTTTTTTACCCCCTGCACATGTAGTGGGGCACAGCACCTTCTTAATAGAGCAAATGCCCCAGTAAAGTAGATCTGATGAAGCCCCTGCTGAAGCACTCATATTTTGACCCTTCTCAGAAGCAGTAATAGTAAGTGCCGATTAGTATTACGGAATCATCACTACTCCACTGGGCCATTTCTGTCCAAAATACTTTTTCTGCTTCTTTATCTTTCACTGTGGGAATGTGTGGTCCCCAAAATGAAATATAAACAAGGGCGTACACACATATGCATTTGTCTTGCTAGTCTTGCCATTGGAATGAATGATAATTAAGCATTACAGCAGCTAATTAATGCCCTTTATGTAAAAAAACAGTTGAAGACTGGAAAATTGTCAAAAGTAAAAGTAGTCAAAATTCTGGGTTTTCCTATTATTGAAGGAACACTTGGTACACAAATATACAAGTATAGCAAGACAAAGTACACACACACACACACACACACACACACGCATGCATGCACACATAGGACCCAGCTGGCATTGGTCTTTTAGTGCAATAAATGTTGCCCATTTTCCTTGCCCACAAGGACCGTATGCACTCATAATGGTTGTCCACTGAGACTAGAGCAGCCACAACATTTAACATTTACTTTGTTAGAATCAGGTCTAACAGACGGTCTGGCTTTTGCATTACCAGTTTCCTATTAGACTCCACCACAACCCCTCTCTTTTGCATGCTCTC
>JAVSBV010017048.1:0-12259 GCA_033117975.1 Parotocinclus spilosoma | reverse complement strand
ATATACGTGTAATTTTATTCGCTTATTTGGACCAAAATTCTGCTTAATCAGACCAAAGAACGTGTACAGTATGTAATGTCTGTGAAGAAACTCTTTGTTTCTTGCATAATTACCCAAAAACTCGTTTAAATTTAATATGTCACATACCATATACCACGTCTTGTAACATAGGGCATGTTCGTTTAATCGGACCAGCCGGTTATTAGGACCAGAACGATCACGTCCTGATGGGGTCCGATTAACCGGAATCGACTGTTTATCTAATCTAATGGTGGCCTAAGACTTTTGCACAGTACTGTATATGCACAGAACATGTCATTTGTTAAATATGTTTGTTTCACAGTGCACAATAGCATGAACAAAGTACGACATGAGCTAATAACACTATGATAGTAGTCATAGTCTGTCTTATCGGTGCTTAGAAGATAAGCTACAGTGATGAAAATGGCTTTTTGGGTATGACTATTTGCATGGATGTGAACTGTTATACTGTAATGCTGTTTTTTTCCATAGAAGAAATTAGAGTAATAAAAGTCCTATTTGCCATCCACTTAAAAGCAAAAGTCATGCATTTTAGTTCTAGTTCATCCATTAAAAAACAAACAAACAAACAAACAAACGTTTTAAATGTCATTCCCAGTCAGCACATAATGGCCTCCTGGATGGATTTTGCACAAACTCCACAATATCCATCCTAACATTTTAATAATAGGGTGGTAGGACTGAGCTTTGTGCTGCTGCAGCATTATTGCACAGCTTATTATTAACTTGGATATAGCAGGATAAAGGGCTGTGCAAAACAGGATGCACATTTATTTCCCGAAGAAACATCCTTGACCTGACGTTTTAAATGAACCATCTGGCTACATTACTTTCTGACATTTATAGTTTATTGATTATAGACAATCATGTAAATCAGTATAAATACATACTTTTAATATAACGTAACAAATTCTAATGCAAACAAATGTCTATTGTAAAAGCGTTATACAAATTAATATAAATTGAATTGAATTAATGCAGACTCTTGAATTAATCACAGACTCTTCTATTATATTAGGTACCCCTTTGTGTATTTTCCCAGTAGACAACCTGCAAATACCTTTGAAACATGCAAACTGGAACCAGTACCAGAGGTTATGTAACACAGGTATATGTAGAGGTTTGTCATCAACAGGACATAATGTTGCTAATGTAGCACACAATGCATATACAATCAAAATCAGGACAATTAATGTTACAAATGGTTAGTGCTAAGTGTCATGCAGGGATCCTTGGTCTGCCTGTGCTTCCACAGACCCAGCCTTTTATGCCTGGAGGAAACTTGGTTGGTGGGAGCCCATGGTGAGGCAAATCACAGCCATAGATGAGACACATGGTAGCCTACTGGAACTCAAACCTATAGACAAATACTACAGATGGTCCGCCATCAGGAACAGTCAACCTGAAATCAGTATTGGCAGACAGGAGTTGTTACCTATGGATATAGACCTTAACTGTGAACTCCTGACTGGTGTAATGGAGACATGAAATGTAAACTATTGCCCAGTGGAACAATGTGGCACTGCCCTTAGTTTATTCATTTCCTGAGAAAATGTCGTGATCCAACCCAGGGGGGCTCAGAACTCGGAAATCATGCTCTACTAACTGATTCACTCTCTTCTTAACATAGGCATGGTGAGGTACAGTAGAGTGCAAAAGTCTTAGGCCACCATTTGTTGTTCTAGAAATATATGCCCAAATATAACATTTTATTAATGACTGGACGCCAAAAAATGCAAACTTGCATTTGTTATTACAATTAATTTTCCCTGATCTTCATTCCAGTCTTTCAGAGCTGAAAGATTTCTTGGCTGTTACCCATGCAAAAAGAAAATTCCTGATAAAGCTTATTTTGGACTGTGGAAAGGTCGACTTTGTTGACATTCCAACAAAGCTGCCAGATGCTGCTATTGCTCAAGTGCAAGGGGCACTAAATTCTAGGCACTATAGCCTATTGAAGTCATTTTATGAAGTCATTTATGTTGTTGTTATTTTTAAATCCTGAATTCACATTTCCTATTGGTTGTATTCTAAAGTGACCGGGAAAATACTTATATATAGTCATTTTTATATAAAAGTCAAGACTTTTGCACTTTTGTATGTCCCTAATCTACCCTGCCACCTGTAGTAGGAACCAATCACCTGTTTGTTGGTGTTGGTCTCAGGTTGAACCAATTGCATACAGGGTTTAGTTCTTGTACCTTTTGCTTGTGTGTATATTCTCTCTCATCAGGGGCTTCCACCTTAACTGTTTCAGAGTGACTCCAATTCTAGGGCACTTAATCTGAATCTGTGACAGCGTAAGTACACCAGAAACCCCCAATACTGAATAGCTCAAAATCCCGTATCCCCCTACTCACGGCACATGCAGCAAAACCCATTACATCAATGTTTAGTGTGATTTAATTCACAATGGTTTTATTGAACACAGAAATGACGATGATTTGGTGTTGTCATAGTCATAGGAAAGTTCACACTTAGTTTAGTTGCTTCGGTTCACACTTAGTTTAGTTCCTGTTTTTCAATGTGCTAAGGGGAAAAACACCAGTGCACACAAACAAAGAGCGTAACTGAAATACAAGTAATACATTGCAGTATTGGTTCAGATAAGGCAAACTGTGTATTTGATATTTAAATATAACAAGGGTCAACTGTTTTTTAAAGGTTCCTTTTGTCTTTGAAAGTAGAGGCAGTATATGGCAAGCAGGTAAAGCCCAAAACATGCAATGAAGTCACAGAAATATGCCGTTACTAGAAATACAGCCAGCAACAGAGTGTATACAATTATTGTTGACTTGTTTTCAGAGGAGAAAAACTCTCTCCACCACAACACGTTCGACCCGATGACCTTGTCATCCACAAGAGGCAGTCCAGCTCTCTCCAGCTCCATCATTTCCTCATTTGGTAGATCATCCAGCAGCACACATGGCTCGTTCTCATTTATATATTCCGAAATGGACGGCATCGGGGAAGGGACTGACCTTGTTCTGCTTATGGAGGGCCTTTTGCCCATGGACATGGCCTCTCTAAATCCTGACTGCTGTGAGTTCCTCAGTCTGTGGAGACACAGCTCCATTTCTTCATCTGAGAGAGATTCTGTGGAAGCACTGTCATCCATGTTCTTCTCGGTCTGCTCATATGTGGAGTTGCTCTCCAGGTATTTTTGGACCTCATCATTAGCATTTACTGCCTCTTGTTCTGAATTATTTTCTACCTCATCACCTCCATCACTGAAGGGGTCATTAGTATTCTTTGCCAGTGTATGCTGTAGTGATGAATCAGTTTTCAAGAAGATTTCTTTCTCTTTAATGATGACATTAATTTTATCCATGTGCTCATCAGACTTTTGCTCCAAGCACATTTTTATAATTTGTTGTTCATGTTCCATATTTGGGTAAGCTTCTCTCATAAAGCTTTCTACATTAGCCATTTCTAGAGCTTGGGTCTGGATTTTAAGAGCTTCTTCTATATTTGGATTGGGAGAAATATCTTGATCATCTTCCAATTCTTCCATATTTTGTTGAAACATATGATCGTTTGCATTCTCCAGTTCTTGCATATTATGCTGATTACGATCATTTTTATTTTCCAGTACCTTCTTATTATGTTGTAGCCAAAGTTCTTCTGCATTCTTCCATTCCTCCACACATTGCTCAAGACGAAGACCTTGATCATCCCCCCATTTCTTTAAGTTTAGCTGAGGCGGAATGGCTTCATTATCCTTCCAAGCACCCATACATTGCTGAAGCAGAAGGTCTTTTGTATTCTCCAAGTCCTCCACACATTGCTGAGGCTGAAGATCTAGATTATCCTGCCTCTCTTTCTTAATTTGTTTGTACAAAAACCCTTTCTCATGCTCACATTCATTTCTGTTGTGTTGAGGAAGAAGCTCTTGATCATCCTCACATTCTTTAATATTTTTATGCGGCAAAAGCTCTTGATCATCCTCCCCTTCCTTAATATTTTGTTGGGGAAGAAGCTCTTGGTTCTCCTCACATTCCTTAATATTTTGTTGGGGCATAAGCTCTTGATCATCCTCCCATTCCATAATATTTTGTTGAGGAAGTAGCTCTTGGTTCTCCTCACATTCCTTAATATTTTTTGGGGGCATAAGCTCTTGATCATCCTCCCATTCCTTCATATTTTGTTGAGGACAAAGCTCTTGATCATCCTCACATTCCTTAATATTTTGTTGGGACAGAAGCTCTTGATCATCCTCACATTCCTTAATATTTTGTTGGTGCAGCAGCTCTTGATCATCCTCCCATTCCTTAATATTTTGTTGGGACAGAAGCTCTTGATCATCCTCCCCTTCCTTAATATTTTGTTGAGAAAGAAGCTCTTGATCATCCTCACATTCCTTAATATTTTGTTGAGAAAGAAGCTCTTGATCATCCTCACATTCCTTAATATTTTGTTGGTGCAGCAGCTCTTGATCATCCTCCCATTCATTCTTAATTTGTTGCGACAGAGTATCTTTTGCATTCTCACTTTTCTCTATATTGTGCTCAGGAAAAAGACTTTCCTCACTCTCCCATTTGTCATAGTTTTGTTCCTTTTCGTGTTCTTCAACATTCTGCTGAGGCAGAAGCTCTTGATCAACTTCCCATTCCTCCTTATATTGTTGTGGATAAATATCTTCACATGTATCCATATTTTGCTCATTTACTTTCTTTTCTTTTTCATCATCATCTGAGCTTTGTTGTTGCTTTTGTAATTCTTCCACATCCACAATTTTCTCTGTCTGATTTGCTTTCATGCCTATGGATGCTTGCTCCTCACTTTGATCAACATACACTGTCTGTTCATTTGCTTTACAAATATCAACCTCCCTTTCTGGTAGAACACTTTTGTAAGTATCATTGCTCCCATCCAAATCAATACCACCACAGGGAACATTTACAACCAAATGTGCAGGTTTTTTCTTTATTTTGCTGCCATGTTGAGGGTTTGATGATACTCCACTTTGATCTGTCCCCTCTTGGCTTTCTGAGGGTTCAGTGGCAAAATGTATTCTTTTTTCCCAACCATCAGTGTTGTATAATTCATGACAATCTGTACTATCATGAGTAATGTTTGAGTCTTGGATCAACTGTGTGGCCTTTGTTCCTTGGAATTGGACAGGTATACTACCAGTTGTTTCTATGTGGTAAGTGATGTCTGGACTTTTGGTTTGGATGGTTGCCTGTGTCAAATTCTGAGAAAGCATTAGAGTTCCACTAATGTTAGATGTGACATTTATTGAAATGTCAGCATGGAATAAAGGCTCGGGAATGGGAACATGGCTTTCCTCCAGGCCCTTCATGTTGGTATCCGGAGTTCCATCTGCTGTTTGTGACTCATTGTCTTGTATTTTAGTCATGTCATTGCTCTGGATAATTTGGGAGGCTGGGCAGGCCTCAAATAGTTGGTTTTCAAAAACTACAGATGGTGATTGCTTGAGTGTTGAACTGTCTAATTGAGACTCTGTCAATAAAACTGGAAAATCTTCAGGCATACGTGAATAGTGTGAGGTTTCAGGTGATCCTTCACTCTGGAGATTGTCGTTCTGTGTATATTCCATATTGTCTGATCTACTGATTGAAAAATCATCATCTTGTATAACCATTTCAGCCATTTCTTTGGGCGGATCCAGTGTGGATTCTTTCCAGGAGAGTGCATTTTGGACACCATCTGGTACCATCTGGTTCGCTAAAAGTTCTTTATGTTTAGATAACATCATCTGTGCCTTTTTTGCCTGCAAATTATTTTGGTCCTGTGGGTTTCCAGCTAAACAATCCTGAAGCTCAGTCTCTGAGGCTTTCTCTGTGGTATCCTTTTTGTTCAGTAAATACTGGGGGCATGATTCTTTGCACGTCCCATGATAAACATCATGTTTTTGAGATATGCGTCGATTTGGCCTTGACCTTGTGCTTTGCGTCTTGGAATAACTTGGGTACGTGACTACTCCCACACTCTCGTCCTTCAGTTTCCCGACTGACTCAGCAGCTTTGTGCGCTCTGCTCATAAGCTCTCGTCTGTCATTCTCTAATCTTTCAAACACTTGTTGGTAAAGTGGAGCCACTATGGTTGCAAATGTGAAGTTGCATGATGTGTTCTGTAGTTGTATATCGTTCCTGTGATCTGTTTCGCCTCCACTCATTTCTGATGGGTTTTCCATCTGTTCTACAGCACCTTTTTCAAAGCTCTCCCATGCTTTTTCCACACTGTTACTAACACATTTTTCAGAGATTTGGCTTTTATGAAGATGCTGCCTGAGTGAAACATTTTCATTATCTTGGCTGTTCTGCAGTACTTGTGAGGCACGGCCTACTGCATTTTTATGAATATTTACTGCGTCTGTGAGGGATGACTTAGCCTGAGAGTTGAATTCAGGCTGTAGTGTTGGAATATTCTTTAATTTCTCTAACTGAGTCTGGACAGAAGGAACTTTTTTGCTATTGGTGTCCTCAGAACTTGCAGTAGCTTTCTGATCCACAGTTTTATTTAGCTCTGGAGGCAAAGAGATGATGTCTTGACTTTCTGTTTTTGTAAGTGCAGTTGAAAAGTTTGATGGTTCCTCTTGACTTTCTGTTTTTGTAAGTGCAGTTGAAAAGTTTGATGGTTCCTCTTTCATTTTTGACGCCTGTTCATTTGTGTCAATCTTCGTGTTTTTCTCCACCTGCTCATGATCTTTCTCCTCTCTTTGAGCAAAGTACTGTTGAATTTTCGCCATCCGTGCAGCTTTTCTTCTGCTTCTCCTACTGCGATTTCTGCTGTTTTCCTCCTGGTAATAAAGAACCAAGATTTAATGTGGATATGACTTTATTGAATTGTAATCATCACCTAGTACAACTTGTCTAAAGGCCTGTTCACACCAGCCTAGTTAGTCCTAAATGCCAGCATCAGTTTGTTTTGGGGCAGCCTATTAAGCATAAACGGGCCATCAACCAAACTCGTTACTAAAAACACAAGTCACAATACATTTGTTAGTCATACAATTGGTATTAGAAAGTAAATGCCTAACATTAGATATGGTAGTGCACCTAATTCTTGAGAAACAAGGCCTCTATAAGCAAAAACCATTGAACAAATAGTTGTTAAGGCCTAGCTGGTAATAATCTTTGTGGCTGTGACAATGACAGCACCATAATATTTTGCATCAAATGTGTATTTTCATCATTAGTACATTTATTATCAACAATGCTTTTTTTTTTTTTTTTTTTAACAGGTATGTGCGGTCTAATGACAGTCCGCTCAGTATTGCTCCATTTTGCAATACCAACAAGGTATTTAAAAGTTTAAATCATTATGTAATAGTAACTAATAATTAAGAGTCATGAGCAGAGGCGGGAGATAAAGATCGGAAGACCTTTAGTTCTCTATGTGTGTAACTACCTTAATGGTCTTGTGCTTGCTTGTTAGCTCATATTTGGACTATATACTGTTCTCAGTTGATGTGTTCTAAAGACTTTTTTGTGTTACTCATGCTTATGTCTAACTTTCCGCTTCTTATTTGTAAAAAAAATGTAAATGATGTCCTATTGTAGGTAGTACGCATTTATTTGTTTCCCCACTTCCTGTATATTGTCTATTCTCTCTCAGTTATAACTATATAAACTGGTTCACATTCACTCGTTAAGTTTCTATTTTATTTAGCTGATCTTCCGTGTTGTTTGTAATATATCTATATGTATTAATGTATTTTTGGCTTCTATCAACCAAAGTATCAAGTCCATCATAGCATATTCTTAAGTGTTACAGCTTTCTCTTACACAGGGTCGTAACGGTACATTGCTATGTTGTGAATTTCCATGAATTAAGAAATCAAGTCAGATAAAGATCAAACACTACAAAATCTACACAATAAATAGACACAGTGATTCAGGTTTAATCTTCATCTTCAGGTACTCGTTCTATGTTGTGTTATGCATGTCAAGCCAGCAGGTGAACTAGCAATTGTAAATAATCCCAATTATGAACTAGCACTATGTGTAGCGCTTGAGGATGAAGTGCTTACTGAAGAACTTAATCACAGTTTAGATAAATAATTCACTTAAAGTTTAAATAAGTTACCCAAGTACAAAGACAACAACTTCAGGATGAAGCCGTAATAAATGTTAAATGCATGTGTTTAGAATAAAACCTTGGATTTGAACTTAATTCCAGAGCACAGTTTGGATTCCGAATGGATCTAAAAGTCATAATTAAGTTTCACAATAAGAAGTAACGTAATTCCAATTAATCTGTTCCAGACCAACAAATATATTTTTTTACCTATGTGTATGCAATTAATGATTAAAAGCATAAATAAAGCAAATGGATGTACAAGATACAATAATAGTAATTAATAAAGACGTGAAATAATTGAAATATAAAGACATTGAATAAGTGAAAATAAAGTGAGACTTTCCAGTCACTGAGGCAATTCGCAGTTTCGGCACATCTTATCACTTGGACAACGGCGGCAAGACTGAGGATGTATCTGAAATCGCTTCCATACGCTAATATAATATACATATAATAATAATTAAATTATATCATATACATAATGTGCCTATGATCTCACTGTTCTTCTTCTTTTTCTTCTTTATGGTTTTATGGTGAGTGGCATACCATATTGGTGCATTATCATCACCAACTGGACTGAATTATGTGCATTGTGGTTAAAAGATCACGCCATGCAGTGCTTTATTTAGGGGGTAAAGCATTCAGTTGGACTGTTTGATGTCTGAACTGTTTGGCTGAAGAAGTGTTCAAATTCAGAGGTTCCACTGTATTTCAATCTATTTGGTGTGAATAGTACTTAAGGTCATTACAGTTAAATGTATTTTTCCACTAAGCATTCTCTATTCTACTGTCCACCATGTGTTTAAAAGTCTTTTATTTTGAGCTCTTAACAGATATATTGGTATGCCTGATCTGGTGTGTTAGCGTGTATGCTAGAGATGCAATAGCAAGCCTGCAATTCCCATGTGCCATGTTTGGGCTGGTGTACGTCCATTAATGCCTGAAAAGTTTTGACCTCGGTAGTGCCATAATGTTCTCACAGAAAAAGAACAACCCTTGTCACGGTGTGGCCTCAGTTTCTACTGAGCATTTGCTACAGCATTTGCAATCATCACTTATTTTTGACACATACGGTATGTAAGCAGCGCATTACCCTTTATATTTACATTACTGCAGCATATATATATATACTATGCAACTATGTAACTATTAATGACCTGTTGTACAGAATGTAATGGTTCCATAATGGTTAAAGGGTGCATACCTGTAAATAAATCAAATCAACACAAGTGATGATGCAACACATTCAAAAGGCCAAGTGAAAAGGTTGTGAAGTATTTTTCACCTACCTGAGGTTTTAGAGATTGTGCCAGTATTTTTTCTTCTTCGCCTCCGAGAGGTTTAGAAACAGCAGGTGTCTCACAGTTTTGGATAACTTCTAATAGAAAACATATCACAATTACATTTACTATAACTACATTATTATATAATAATTACATTCACAAATGCAACCAAAGGAGAGAAATATTACCTGGACTCTCCTCTGTATTTGAGTTGGACCTGAAAATTGTGTTTAATAAAATGAACCCATTATTAATTTACTTTTCAGATGTGGACAGACATAAATTCTACTAACACACCTTAAAGTATCTTTATTCTAAAACATGTTTAATTATCCGTTGTTTTATATTTGTGGTCATTAACAGTAGGCAAAGGTTTATATTGTCATTCTCAATTCTTAGTCTGTTAAACTCAGACATTGCTGGGGACCGTAATAGTAACAAAACAATGAACCTCCTCACCTGGTTGACTTCAGACAGCTTTTTGGTTTGAGCTTGTTCTCGTTCTCGTCTTGTTCTTTTACTTTCTCACGACAAAACAAAACATAGTTCTGTCCACTGTTGTTAGCCCAAAATGTTCCTAAAGGAGTTTCATATCGAAGACAAAAGTCCACCCTGGCTCCTTCCTCACCGAAAGGGGGTACCAATGTTAGTTTGAAGGAGAAACAGTCCATACCCTCTACGTTTGACCCAGGCACGTACTTTGCCAGCAGATCAAAATGGCTGCTCCAACAGTCCAAAGAAGTGCGGATGTAGACCAACTTATCGAAACAAATGTTCAGCACACGAACAATCCCTTTCAGCGTGGTCGTCCCTGGGAGAAGCTCCAGACTCTCCAACTCCAACTTGTGTTCCCGGACCTTACGGAGCAATTCGTCAGACAGCAGCGGGAGAGCAAAGCGCAACTTCAGGATGTACTCCTTCACATCAGTCAGCTCCCCCTCTAAAGGGTCTGTTGGATCACATGCCGGCCAGGAATCAAACTGTTTGACTGAGACCAGACTCAAGCCGAACGTGTCTGCGAAAGACACTCTCCTGCTGCTGGAACTGGGAGGTTGGAATTCATCTTCAGAACTGGAGGACACTGAGCTTCGGCGCTTTGGAATGGGCGAAGACTTGGGAGTGATGCCCCCCAAAGTCAGAAGCTCATCATCACAATCCCAGGGACAAAGATTCGGTAGGTCCAGAAGGTTGGAGCTGCCCACTCTGGGCCCCTGCAGCTCTCCCACCGCCGGCTCCATCGGGCTGTGTGAGGCAGAGTAAGAGCTGCTTGGCTGTTTGGGCCAACAGCTGACTTGCAACGTGCTGAGACTCAACAGATGGAATCAAGTTACTTTTGACATTGCAGCAAGAAGCCCATGCTATAAATAGAACCAGAAAAGACTTCAGCTATGCAGCTGGGGCTCAGGGGGAATGCTGTAAATATAACTTCCCAACAAATCAAACATATTGTTAACACAGACAGTGTCATTTAAATTCTTGAAAAAATCTTTTTAAAAGTCATGGTGATTTGTTATGACTTTTTTCATTTTCTCTTGAAAAGTACATTTAAAGATTTACAGCCTCAACATCAAGTTCATTAGTATACTTGTGCAGTCCTTGAGTTGACTTTGAAGTTTTTTTTCCAGTGTGTTTGTCTTATTTTAACAAACTTATCGGAGCTGGTATGGTTAGCAACTGTGGCCAGTCTACATCAGTGATGTTGCACTAAGAGGTCTGACCTCAAGCTGTTGAATCTTCAGGACAGGATCTAATTAGCCAATCACATCTTAACAACTCAATACATTTAGGCATGTCGACGTGGTCCATGGCCCAGATGACGTGTTGAAGTTCAAACCGGGGGGAAGAATGGTGATTTAAGTAACTTTAAATGTTGAATAGTTGAGCAGTTTCAAAGACTGCTGATCTACTGGGATTTTTACACACAGCCCATCTCTACAGAGTTACAGGGTTACAGAGAATGATCAGAAAAAGAGAAAATATCCATTGAGCAACTGAGAAGCGGTTATTTGAGCAGAAATTCTTTGTTGATGCCAGAGGTCGGAAGAAAATGGCCTGGCTGGTACAAGCTGATAGAATTCTCAAATAATCAGTCACTCAAATAAACATTTGTTACAGCCAAGGTATGCAGAAGAGCATCTCTGAATGCAGAATATGTTAAACCTTAAAGCAAATGGACTATAGCAGCAGAATACCACACTAAGTGCCAATCATGTAAGCTAAAAACAGGCCAAAATTGGACAATAAAAGTTTAAAAAAAACTCTGCTCTTCTGCTAAACATTTGAATGGTAGGATCAAAATTTGGCATAAACCATTTGATATCATGGATCCATTTTGTCATGCATCAATGGTACATACTGGTGGCCGTGTTGTAATGGTGTGGGGAATATTTTCCTGGCACACTTTGAGCCCCTTAATACAAACTAAGTATTGTCTTTATAACAACACAGTACTATCTTCTGATGGCTAGTTGCAGAAGGATAATGAACCATGTCACAAAGCTTAAATCATCTCAAACTGGTTTCTTGAACATGCCTCTTTTTTGTTGTGAAAATACCCTTCATTTGTACTTTTTTCTCACTTCACATTATCATATTTAACATTTCATCATGCTTAGACCAGACTTTTTTATTGCTTGTTTCGCGGATCCGCCAACGATCATATTTTTAATCGTTAAAATAATTCAATTTTTTTTTTAGCTTTTTCCGCCTTCCAGTGGAGAGCCAACGGTATTGTTCTGTACATTAATTTTTTTCCAGATTCACTTTAATTTAACTGTAGATTAAGTAAATGTTATTTTTAAATAAAACAATATTTTTATTTCTTCCTCCTTCCTTGTATTGATTCCACATAGTCCTTGAGAAATTGAAAAGTGCTGAAAAATAAA
>JAVSBV010017027.1:0-12260 GCA_033117975.1 Parotocinclus spilosoma | reverse complement strand
TCTAAACTTGAGAAACTGGTCTCCTCTGTCCCCAGACGTCTGTTGAGTGTTGTAAGAAGAAGGGGGGATGCCACACAATGGTAAAAATGGCCTTGTCCCAACTTTTTTGGGATTTGTTGACGCCATGAAATTTGGAGCCAACATATTTTTCCTCTAAAATGATACATTCTCTCAGTTTAAACTTTTGATCTGTGATTTGTGTTTTATTCTGAATAAATCCACATCATTGCATTCAGTTTTTATTCACAGTTTGTTTAGTGTCCCAACTTTTTTGGAATCCGGTTTGTACAACTGATCAATGGTGGGTTATAGGCCTTGCTTAAGGACCCATTTATGGCAGCTTGGCAGAGGTGGGATTTGAACCCTGGAGCATCCCCATGTCCTTGTGAATTTACTGTGGGTATTTTGGTTTCCTCCTACATTCTAATTGTTGTTTTTTTTAAACACCCTTAGTGTGTTAGTGTCTGCCCTATGATGGATTAGTGCCCAGTCTAGGTTTGTTCCTGCTTGTATTACCAGGCTAATCATTGAATTTCCCATGGCCCTAATCAGGATTAGAAAATGAATAAATAAATAAATAATTTCTTACTGCATATCCAGCGTATTACATTTATTGTAATCAGTTAAATTAAATAACAAAAGATTATATTGCTCCTAAGTAACATGCATTACTAGCAGACGGCAAGCTGTCTGTTATTTACTACAAATCAAGCAATTGTTACTAGTTTACAGTTAGAGGAGTAATAATAATTAACTGCAAGTTAGAAGGCAGCAAACAGGCATGACATATTTTCAAGAATAAAGGATGTGTATGAGACACATATCAAGATAAGATGTTCCACATAATTATTTGCATTTTAATATTGTGAACAGGTGTACACTTCTTTTTGGACATGAATATAAAAATAAGGAATGCAACTATTAGATATTGTTGATAATGGTGTCATCTTTGCTCTTATGATACTGCATGAGTTTTATGTACACAAAGACCTACCTGGACAAGTAGTGTTTTATTATAATGAGGTGCTCAGCTAATTAACAGACATACCATATGTGCTTAAGAGAAGTTAAATATATCCCCTTCTCCTCTACACCGAGATGCAATTTCTATAATAAGGTGTCTAGATAAGTGTTTATAGATAAGCTTACATCAGATAAAAAAGAGACTAATAAAGTTTGCCTTCTCTATCTTACAGTTATCATCTTACAGTAAAGCTAAATTTAACAGTATGCCAAATTATTTTGATTTCATTACACCTTGGCTGACAAACTCACCAGCTACTTTATTACATACACCATATAAGTACTGAATTAAACCAACTTTTGGCTTAAGAACTGCCTTAATTCTTCTAAATGTACTGTAGATTCATGCTGTATTGTATTTAGATCTGGTGGCTGGAAGTTTGAGTACAGTGAACTATTGTCATGTCAGTTTGAAATTTATGACAGTTTGAGATTTATAGACTGTGGCCATAAAGGAATTCACATTGTTCACAACAACACTGTAGGCTGTGCCGTTTAAATGAGGTTCAGTTGGTATTAAGTGGACCGTAGTTTTCCAAAACACTAAATATCACACCATTACAGAACCGGCTTAAACCATTAATACAAGGCGGGATTTATTAATGCTTTTATGCTGTTTACCAAATTCTGACCCTAGTATCCCAATGTATCTGCAGTAATTGAGACTCATTAGACCAGGTTTTATCCAGTTTTGGTAAGCCTGTGTGAATTGAACTGATTAATTTGTCTGTTCTTAGCTGATAGGACAGGCACCCGGCGTGGTCTTCTGCTGTTGTAGCCCATCTGCTTAAAAGTTTGACATTTTGTGCATTCAGAGATTCCTCTCTGCATACCTGATGTTTGCCTTTGTGTGAGATTAAACCAGCCAGGTCATTTTCATCTGGCCTCTGGCATTCACACAGCATTTCTGTGCAGAGAACTGTTACTTGTTGAATACTTTATCTGTTTTTAGACCATTCTCAAGTTAGAAATGGCTGTTTATGGGACCAACAACAATGCCATGTTCAAAATTCCTTAATTCACCTTTCTTACACATTCTGGTGGTTTGTTTGGAACCTCAGTGGACCATCTAGACCATTTCTATGTGACTAAATGCATTATGTTGTTGCCATGTGATTAGCTGATTAGATATTTGCTTAAACCAACATTTGGTACAACACCTGGTGTACCTGATCAAATGGCCAGTGTTCAATATTTTTCAGACAGACATCTTAATCCTTCATCGTATGTCCTCTTAACCAACTGTACTCTTCAAGTGCAATTTGTGATCAAATAAACGTTTTTCCCCACATTTTGGGAAGGAACGTTCTAGTTTTATAGTTTATTTTTTTTTCCACATTACTGGTGGACATACTAAAATGTCAGACCTTTTGTAATTAGATTCAAGCCATGGCAACCACTGCTGTAATTCTAAAGACAACTATAATTTACATATTCATGTCATGTGTGTGCTTATTGTGGTCTCAACTTTTATAGCAGAAAACTAGATGAGCTTGTTGACACATTTCCAGCAGTAACCTAGGAGAGATTATTTTTAGAATAATGTATCCAATAAGAAACATTTGCAGAATTATTTTATGATTTTAAGTTGCGTACAGCAGGGAGCAGAAGTGAAAGAGAGCTGAGTAGGTAGGAGTAGTAAATAAATTAAATTTAGAATGCATTCCCCTTGCAGTAGTTATATAAATAATGAATATCATTGCTGAGGGTCTGGCAAGACAAAAATTGAAAGTGTAGTCAAATATTGAAAGGTACATGAAAAGGTCACTGTATATAGCTGGTGCTACCAACTACTGACACTACTGGACTACTTTTTTTGATATCTTGGAATTGTCTTTGACTCATTAGTATTTACAACTGGACTTTTCCTTTGAAATTAGTCTACCAAGATTCTGGTCTTATTCAAGATGCTGCAGTTTGGTCTTTTATTTATTTATTTATTTAGTTGTTTTTAATAAAAAAAACACATATATACGTTTTTAACAGCTCTGCAAGAACAACTATTTATATATAGCATTTTCTTTTAGTTTTTAAACAAAATGATAAAACATTGTGTGCTATTACACACCAAATATTTACTTTAAACTATTTACTTTACTGGACATTAAACAAATGAAAATGTTAATTTAGCTAACTAACCTAGCGGAATTTAAAAAAAGCAGAGATAATAAGCAATAAAATTAGCAACTACTTGTAACACATAACCTGATAATCTCATTGTTTGCTGCCTTGTTGCCATACTGAATCAATGGTACTTCCTACCAGTATAACCTCAGTTACAAACAATATTAATCAATTAAAATATTCCTGCATCTCCTTCACTACTGTTCTGCAAATTGGAATGTGACATTTCTAGCTACTACAATGTTCTTTATACATTCTGCAAGATAGCAGATAGTTTTGTGATCTTGTACACTGTCCATGACAATGCTGTATAAGATTCTGTAATCTACCAGTGCTATTTATTTATTTATTTTATTTATTTATTTAATGGCAACATCGCCAGCACTTGATATTAATCTTCTATTCTCTCTCTCTCTCTCTCTCTCTCTCTTTCATACGCACACACGCACACATGCACGCACACACACACACACACACACACACACATTATAAAGTAATTACAATTCATTAGAATCTTTTTTATTTTACAGGTGCAACACAATTCCTGTTGTCTATATGACATGAGCAGATATTTTACAACTGACTGAGAAACTGTGAGAAACAACTGCATTTCATTCTGGTGGCTGCAAAGTCACAGGTTTACCTCCTGGTAGTAAGAGCTGATTCTGTGCAGGCTCTGATCTTTTAATCTGTAGACCCTGTGGGTCTTGGATATCTTTTGATCTTCTTTACAGCTAAAGCTAATGTAGATTTCTTCTGATGAGCATTTCCCAGGAAACTGACAAGTTTGATTTTTACACAACAAACAAATGATAAAGTCCCAATCGAGACCAGCAGTGTTGCTTTTTCCTCAGAGGAAACCTCAGAGTGAATCACAAGTATTTGCATTTTGACTTACAAAGTATTTTAGAGTGTTAGTTTCAAGTTGATTGCATTTTCATTCTGTTTATAACTAATTCCAGCCAAGCGCATTGATTAAATCTAAAACATTATACTGAACATCAGCAGTTCAGTAGTTGCCTGTGGTGGCCTAGTGGTTAAGGTACTGGACTATTGACCAGAAAGCTCCCACAGTTGGGGCCCTGAGTAAGTCCCTTAATCCATCATTGCTTGGATTGGAAGACTGTATTAATTGTAAGTCCTTCTGGATAAGGGTGCTAAATAACATATATGTAAATGTAAATCTACAGCTTCACTCTTAACACACATTGTTATAAGACACTTAGAGTTTGTGTCACGTTCCAACAAATCTATGGGTTATTAGTCAAATATGAAAGAGCTGAAGCCACTTATTTGGTACATTATTTTACTTGCAAGAGAGTAATAGAGAGAAACAGTACTGATAGCTAAATAGAATGGATGTATCAAGAGCTCTGCATGACTGAAAAATTAAGAAGGCATGGAATGTTTAAAATCAGGATAATAATTGTGATTTAATACAGGGTGAGTCAAAAACCACAGAACACACTATTATTTCAGAAAACAAAGGGGAAGAAATGACCTATCTGAATACCATAACAAGTAATGAGTGATGGGACCTATCTTTTAGACTATGGTCAGAACATTGGCCACCGTCTTGGAAGCCAGCATACTGGATCAAGGGCAAGTGGGAAGGTGGTCATGTAGCATTTCTGTTTCAGAAATCGATTGCCGCTAAATATTTATAATATCTTTTGTGGGTGTTGTGAACAGCCACAAGGTATTACCATTTATCAGTAGCATATGATAACTCAATAAGTGTGTATTATATCTCAATGGTACAACAGCTTGAGCGGAAT
This sequence comes from Parotocinclus spilosoma, assembly GCA_033117975.1. NCBI lineage: Eukaryota > Metazoa > Chordata > Actinopteri > Siluriformes > Loricariidae > Parotocinclus > Parotocinclus spilosoma. The sequence goes on along the minus strand of JAVSBV010017027.1, from coordinate 7,335 downwards.
GATATTTCAGAGGCCCAGAAGCACATTATACCTGTTTTCTTCAGCTGAGAAAACACATACAAAGTGGGATTTTTTAATAAGACTTGGTTCAGCCCCAGTCCCGCTGGGGCAGTCAGAAGCTATGCCATGGCTTTGCTGCCAATTATGTTTGTTAGATGACTTTAATATCGTTGTTTTATTAAGGAGATATAATTTGCCGTATGTATCAAAAGTTAAATGTAATGGCACTTTTTCCCCCCAGGTATGTTCTGTCCATTTAAATAAGGCACTTCCCATATTAAAAATATTCTGGCGAGAAGGTGTCAACCACGGCGATACCACAACACCCAGTAATTGTAATGATTTGAGTGGAGAAACAAGTCTGCATTGGTGGCAATTAAATGAACTAGCGCTCACTGTGTAAGAGCTATTTTTTATAGTTAAGAGGAAATCATACGTTCCTGAAAGTTGCAAAATATTCTAGAAATGTTTGCTTTGAGGTAATGCTTCACTTCTCACTTCCACACACTTTCTCTCCAACTTGTTGAAAGTCAGCCCACTCTCACACATCTGACATCTCCTGCAAAGAGGAGCTGTGACACTACTGGTGAGTCACTTCTCCTGGAAGCACAAACCCCCATGCTAAAAACAGTTCCTCAAAATACAAGGGTACCAAAATTAACTATTTTATAAAATAGCACAGGCTAAAAAACATGTATTCTTTTTGTCCAGATATTGCATGTAGTTAACTGTTGGTGGAAATATAGCTTTTAAATTACAGATGCAAGTTGTGTTAAGCTATCCATATAGGCTTGGCAGTCTTGGAAGAAAAAGCACTTGAGCTGCCCAGGTGGAGGCAAGTCAATATTGATTTAAAAATAATGTACATCTTGTTGGACACATGCTAATTCTTTGGCTCTCTTTCCCTTTTAGGTCAGGAGAGACAGCTGGTCTAAGAATAGTTGCTGGCAGATCAAGCTTCAGAAGATCACTTGCTATTTTAGTGATTGGCAGTGAGCCGGTAAGAGAGCAGGGAGTCATTGATCGGGTGTACTGCATTCTAGACTACTTTCTTTCCGCAGGACTTGATATGTCTGTACTTTGAAAGAGGAAAAAAAAACCTGGTTTTGTGTGCTAAACACAAAACCTGTGCTTTTGGGTGTCTGTGTGCTAAATTGCTAACTCTCTCTCTTAAACATTAGCTTGATTATAGTTAGATATTTTATATGAAATGCATCTTATTAAAACCCTTATACAGAATAATGGCCTATTGATCATATAAAATTAGTGTATATCATTGATATAATTACAATGTCAAATTTTTAAAAAGTTGGAGCAGTATAGAAAATGGAAGCTCTCTGGAGGCATCTAGGATAGATCATCACACACTGGAAATGTGTGCTGTGGTTAGATGATTCAGTATTCCAGGTCTTTTTTGGAAAAAATGGAAACTGTGTGCTCCAGACCAAAGATGGTCATCCAGACAATTATCAGCAACAAGTCCAAAGGCCAGGGTTTGTCATGGTATGGGACTGTTATTCGGCCTGAGACAGTACCCTTGGTAAACACCATTTACACTTCAGTGATGCAGCATTAGTGCAGAAAAGTACATTGAGGATTTAGAAAAACATGCTCGCTTTAAAATGTTATTTTTTCTAAAACACATACTGCATATTTTACAAATGACTGTGAAAGAAAAGGGTACAGGTACTGGCCTGTGTCCCATAGAAAATGAGTGGTGAATTTAGAAACAAAAAATGCAGCAACAATGAGCCCGTACTGTTGAACATCTTAAGACGTTTTTTTTAATTAACAAATTAAATAAAAATCATATTTCATTAAATTAAATACAACAAAGTGCCCATGTACACATGATTGTCATCCAATCAATTGTTATTTATCTAATGCCACCTTTAAATTAATTGCTAATCCTATGGGTGCCCACACTTTCCACTAACATATAATATTGGATCATTTTCCTCTGTGGAAAGTTCCTTAACATTGCTGCAAAGTGTATACATGCAAAATATGCTCTATTACATGGTACAATTATAGTCAGGATACTGTAAAAACATTAATACTGTATATAATTTCCACCTACACCAGATGTATTTTGCGTTGTTTCTGCATTTAAATATTCTTGGCAAATTCATCACACCATTATATCAGTGAGATGTACACTTTATCTGCATCTTTTGTGAATGACATTTAACATTTCTGATTTAAATTATTTCTATAAATATATTTCAGTACCCTGATATTATGACAACAGGTATTCTTCTATTCTGAAATTTTGAATTACTAAGATTTGTTTTCATTATTTTTTTTTAAATCAGAGTACCATAACATTAATAAGAAAGTCTTTACCTACACTGACAATGTCAATACTTGTCTGTTATATATAATCTAACTGTTTAAGTAATCAAACTGTACATTGCTCAGAGACTAATGCACCATCTGCACCAATTAAAGCTTAGAGCAATTTGGCATTCTAACTGCCAGTTTTCGGACACCTTCAATGTATCACCTTCAGCCTATACTTTTGAAAGCTCTACCTAGAGGTGCAAATGGCTTGTAGGGGATTTTGTCTGACCTTACAGTCAGACCTTTCAATTTGAAAGACGCCTGAGTCATCTCAATAAGACTGGTATTTGGTATGTGCTATTTAAAGAAGCAACTGAGGACTTGGCAGGTTTCCGTTTTTAAACTTCTGACAATGATGTACCTTTCCTCTTGAGCAGTTGTTCATTTAAGCAGTCAGACAGTAAATAATACTTAGTTTCTTGCCAATCTGTTGCAGTAATGACATTCAATTTGCTAAACAACAGCAGACTAATTTGTTTTTTAAGAAAGCTGTTTAATTTGCGCCTTTGAACCCAGATTATTTATTAGTTATTTTAATTTATTAATCTGTTTAGTTGTTTGTTAAAATGCATAAAAGACATATTTGTACTCTGAAATTAACAAATAGTGTTCTATTTATTCAATTAATTAAACATAGTAATGCTTTGATATGAAAATATTATGCAAAATATTAGCCATTTATTCCATTTTTATTGCTGCAAAAACTTAATATAAGTATTACAACCTGATCATACTGTGTTTGTACTTTATAGTCTTACAATAATATTAAATAAAGCATACTACTAATTGGATCTGTACTGGTACCTGTTCCTTTCACTTTCTTGTTCAGATCCTTATACACCTGTTTGTTTAAAGGTAAGTGTTTAATCGTTTTCATTGCTGGGCAAGCTATAAAATGTATTATAAGCTATAATGTGAAACAGAATTGATGAGCTGTCTAGAAAAATGTGATAAAATGTGCATGCTTATTTTACCCACTTAGAGTCAAAGTTGTAATTTTGTAAACCACTTTAGACCGCTAATATAATCCAATATAATCCACTAATATATTAGTTAACTGCACACTTTGTAGTGTCAGCAAAAGCTTTTTCTTTCTTTTTTGTGCACTTTTTCTGTAAGTAAGCTCTTTTTGTTTGCAGGTTTTTAGGCGAACTCACTTTACAAACAAGGAAGTTCATTTCAAACTTTTTCCTTGATTTTAACTGGTCACGCTGAAACAATTCCTGAACCTTTTATCTTTTAACCAAATAAAACAGAAGTCAAACCCAAAGAGATTTTGCTGAGCCAATTAATAAAATGCTGGCCTAAACAATTCTGTAAGATTAATAAAATCGGAATATTATTAGCATTGTCTCTTGTATAGGAACAATTCAAAATGTATCTGGTAACATTTGAGAACTGTCTTGAATTGATGGTTTTCAGTTTGAAGAAAAACATTAAATATCCATTTTATATACCTAGAACGTTGGAAATTACCTAAATGTGGGGCATATACTTAATGTGTCTAAACAAAAGCATAAACGTAAGCACAAATTTACTGGAGCATCTTGTTTATTCAGAATGCACAGATTCATGATTAAGTTTTATTACAACAACCTTACCCGTGATATAGAAATTGCAACATACATACATAATATAGCATATACAATTAGTAGATTATTTTGCTTTCTATAGGGTATTGGTAGGTTCAATTAAAATTTAACAGTTATAGATTTCTCTCCATTTATTAAATCCAATTGTGCATTGTTTGAACCTTTTTCAGTTGTCTTCACCAGATGCTAATTAACTGTTTCAGTTCTTCTGGCCTGACTTAAGCAACAAGAATACAAACAAAAAAGGTTTCAAATGTAAGAGGGTTGTGGTTAAAACCCAAGCAGTACAACTGTTCCAAAATATCAAATAACTATGACATACTGTGCTACAAATGTATTTTTCAAAATGTTTTGCTGAATGCTATTGTTATTGTATACTTTTTCACATTACATGTTCTAACGTTTGTCTGGTAGCATAAGCTGGACAACTGATGTCAGTATTATTGTAAATACTGTATACTTAGTCTGATTAGTCTTAGTTTATCTGTGACTTTGGGGTAAATCCTACTTGTAGTAGCACTTAATAGCATATGTTTGTTTAGATATTTGAAAGTTCAGGGTATAATTATTTCAGAAAAACGTTATAGCTTATAAAAAAACCTTCTCTCGCTCTCTCTCTATTGCTCTCGCTCTTCATATTTCCAAATTTGTCTTCATCTCATTCCATTTCTCATTTAAATCTTTTGACCTCATGCCATACTGTCATCTGAGTGCCAAGCTCTGTAGACTGCGTGTCAATGTTTTGATGAGTAATTAAACCCCTGTTCAAATGTAGTGTGATCCTGAGTGACTGGTGATAGAAAAAAAGGAGAAGCTTCAGAACAATGGAAGACGTGCTAGACCCAGTGATAAGCACTGAAGAAGTAATGCTCTCCTGCCTGTCGTATTTTTGTTTGAGATTACTGATAGTACATCTCTGTCATGCTCCCCTAATAGAAAGCCAGGTTGTTCTGAAAGGTCGTGGCATTGCACATGCTGTGAATAACCATCAAAAGGCACGAACCTGAGATTGCAATTCGGCAAGCTAAGAGTCTCTCTCACATAATGCACTAATAACATGTGCAATCTACACTACCATAAAAGTTAAAGATGAAAAGATTGTACGTTTTTGACCTGCAAATCTAAGCACTTCACCTTTGATCATTTTTACAAAGACAGAAAAGTAAATCAGGTCAGTCCTTTTGCTGATGACTTTCTTATATCCTGTTGCATGCAGGGAGGGCATATGGTAAGCATGTCAGTATATCAATCAAAATCATCCTGTGTCTGCTCATTAGTGGTTTCTAAGTGAGTAATCCAAACTATAATGATCAGGTGTGCTGAACTCAAGGGCACCAAAGATGTATATGATCTTTTTCTTGATTTGACACTAAAGCAACCTTTTCTCACTGATTAGATTCTGTGTTGTTGAATTAGATACTCTTGTGGTCGAAAATGTTCCTGTCCTCTCATACAGGGCTAAATGGTTATAGAAATGTTGTATTTTAACAGGTTTATATATATGTACAATATATATAAACTATATGATACTGAAATGTATGTATCCATGTTTTTAATCTGTAGTACTGAATGAATGTAAACCGATCAGCCATAACATTAAGATATATGAAACCAAGATTTTAGCAACAGATGCTTACATTTCTGTAAGTTGGGGTCTTAATAGATCAACCATGTATCGTCAGCAAATCCCAGAGGACAGTCAACAGCCTGAACTCTTTGTCTTGTTCTTCAAAGCATTCCTGAGGGATTTATGCAATGTGGCAGATCCTCCTGTTAGCGGCCACTTTTATACAGGAATACCAGTGCCATGAAGGGCTGTATCTGGTGTGCAACAATGTTTAGGTAGGTAGTAAACGTCAAATTAAGGATCCAAATAAATGTCAGGATTCCAATTTTCTCAACAGGACATAGCCCAGACCAGCTATTCAGTGTTATTAAATGTAGTCAGTAGGTTTAAAGTTTTGTGTGAGCAGTGTCCACTAATTTACATTTACACACACACACACACTGTTACAATTGGCGTGTATGCACAAAGCATTTTAGAAATAATTTAATTTCACACAGAAACCTGTTTCCTTACTGTGCAAATAATAATAAACTATTTGACTTTGTCTTGACTTCACTTAACTAGAAAGGTGTAGCAAGCATTTTTTATTAAAACCAGGCAAAGCAAAGTCGTAAGGCAAATCTATAAACAATAGAACAGGCAGGGTACTGAGTACTGAGCCGGCATGCTGGACGTAACTGATGGCATTCATATGTAATTGGTTACTTTCATGTATGGACGTGTGAGCACATTCTGAGAAGACACACTAGACGTGTCAGACGGCATTCGTGTGTACTCGGCTACTTCTGTGTATAATTGCGTGAGTGTGTTCTGAGCTGATGTGATCCACGCTTGTATATACCAATGACGTCAAATCCTCCTGGCCAAGGCTACACTCGTTTTACGCGAGTGAATGTGAAGCATCGTCAGATGTATTTGTAATGTAGAAACTCTGGGCAACCAGTGACTTCCAGGGAAGTCTGGATGGCAACCGAGGAAGTTCAGTGACGCTGGAGAGACAGATGACCTCCAGGAAAGACTGGCATGGGTGTATGAGTTTAGCAACCTCATCCACAGCACTCGCAAGAGGGCACCAGATCAAGCTACAGAAAGAAACACAAAGCAATACCCCCAGAGTCTCCCGAGAGGGGAGAAAGATGAGAGACTCGACAGGACGGTTACAACGGTAACGGCCAGGAACGAAGCACGGACACAGAGACGGCTCACCCAAACAACATTAACAGGGGAGGCATTACAAGTGAAGTATCATTGTGGAAAGATCTGCAAGGACACAAAAGGGCTTAAGATACACCAAAGCCGAACCAAATGTGGAAAAGAGGGGCCACAGGTACAACGCACAGCGGTAGCACCTGGTGAGATGCAGGAGGACTCAAGGCAGGAAGCACCCCACAGCACTGGATAACTCTCAGCACTTGTGTCACCTCAAGACCTCAGGAGGGACCCACCTGATGCCCTGCCCCCAGGGAGCCAACTTCACCCTGCGAGGGAACTAATTCAATGACCCAAAATGAGCAGCAACAACAAAGATTGGGACTAACTAGACCAAGACCTGGACAAAGTGCTAGAAGCCACACTAGCAGGAACGGCTGAGCAGAAAGTCAATACTCTCGCAATAATAGCCTAAAACCTGGCAAAATAACTTTTTGGAATTGAGGAGAAGAAAGGTAACATAAAGGCCACATACCAGCCAAGCAAAAGAGAAAGGGAAATTCATCGTGATCTCCCGATCACTAATACTGAATTGTCCTCACTGATCAAGTCAGCAACGTGCTTATTAGATCCAATCCCTACATATTTACTCAAAGAATTAATACCTACTATCATAGAACCATT
>JAVSBV010017016.1:0-12261 GCA_033117975.1 Parotocinclus spilosoma | reverse complement strand
TCTTACAATAAGGTGCAATGTTGAACTTCCAGAACTACTTACTTTCTGAACACTGATACTGTATAGTTGCTTTTAAATTTTTTTTTTTTTTTTTAAAAACAGGCCAATAAAGAAAGAACACACCAGGTTCAAATTTAAGATAATTTTCTGAGTTACCTTTCGTCAACTGAGAAACTATATGTAATCTACCAGCATCTACCAGTCTACTGTCCACAGTTGTTGAAAACTGTAGCACATAAGCTGTTAAAAAAAATCTGTATGCGTGTTTTCTAGGACTGTATTCTGGGACAGGAATAATGTCAGTGCGCAGGGGCTTCAGGATGTTGCATCTGCTTTGGAGAAGTAAGTCACACTCCCACACATTTCTGTGTAGGTGTGTCTGAGAGGAATATAGCATTATGACGTTGTTTCCTTTGCTACAGGAATTACACTATCCGCTTCATGCCAGTACCAATCATGGACGCAGCACAGGCTCTCAAATCCAACCCAGAGAAAACTGAGGATGCCCTTATGAAGGTTAAAGAGTGCATACAATCGTTTATACAGTCACATCCGTAATCAGCCTAATTAATAGTGATAAGAATGTTAGTAAGTTTCAGTGTGTGTGCTCCTCATACTGTATTGATAATACAGAAGCAACAAAAATAAAAAGGAAAAAATAGTGTTTGACTGGAAAAGGGTTACTGTCAGTATGAGTATGGACAGACACAAATAGAAAAAAGACTGCGCTCAGAGTACAAAAAGGCAAGTGTAGGTCTAGTAAAGCGAGATTTATTTAGGCTGGACGGGTGTTCCATAGTAGGGGCTACAGAGGTGAGTGGGCAGCGGTGATGCCAATAGAGCAAGCCGCAGTGTTGCTGGAGAGCTGACTGAGAATCTGGCGGAAAAGGAGATTGCGGGACAATAAATGTGAAATTTATAAAACTTGGAATCTGAACTAGGATTCTCTAATAGGCTTAAAACCTGCAGAAATCTTGGAAGGACATCCAGGCAAATAAGTGATAATCTGGTGATGAGTGAAAAGAACGCTGAGGGGTTTTTTTCTGAGTTGGTCTGATTTTCTTCAACCAGTTCCTCCTCGGGCCACTGGATGGAGACAAACACATACAGCTACACACAACACAGACAGAATATGGAAAAACAGTAGGAGAACAGGGGGTCACGGGGACGAGTACTACCAGTACTAACAGTCTGTGGGATCAGCCAAAGTAAACCTTTGCCATGCCATCTTACCAGCAGTGTGAATGTAGCCGTAGTCACATAAACAAAACTCTGAAAAAACTTTAGTCCAATTTAATTATTTTATCAGCAACACCTTGGGTACCTTACTCTTTGGGTACAGTGACCTTTGTTTATGTGACGCAATGTCTATTGTGGCACTCCTGCTAATGTTCGTTATTTGTGTGCGTTGGTTCAGATGGAGCAGTATCTGCTGAGGAACCATGAGACGAGGAAGTATCTACAAGAGCAGGCTTACAGACTGCAGCAGGGCATAATTACCTCCACCACACAACAGGTTATACTTGGTGTTTATGTGTGAAGATGACTTGTTATAAACGCAGTTAAAGATCACCTAAACTCTGTGTTTGTGTGTGTCTGTGTTTGTGTGTCTGCATTTGTAGATGATTGACAGATTGTGCGTGAAGGTGCAAGATCATCTGAACTCCCTCCGCTTTAGTGAGAGAGAGAAGGTCCAAGATGACATGAGAACAGCAGAAAGACTTGTACAAGATGCCCGCAACTCAAAAAGAGTGAGCTTAAAAACATACACACACACAGTGTCCTCACAATGATATCTAAACATGCCACACCCCCTGCCACACACACCTTATTATAAACCTTAACCTCAGTAAACTTAAGACAATCTCCAAAATGATGGGATTTTTTTGTTTAGTCCTTACAGATATATTTGAACCAAACAACCAAATCCAAAACGCAAATAGTTTAGTGTTAGGGCAGATTTGGAGGATTTTCCTATGGATATTTCATTTCTGGAAATAGTGAGGTTATGAAGACTTGTTGTGAATGTGTTTTACATTAATTTAATGAAGGCTATGATTCCGTGCCTAGGGAAAACAATCTCCAAAGCTTCATCTTAATATCCTTCTTGCCACACTTTCCCCATGATACAGAATTGGTGAAGGTCCTGCTTGATTAAATTTTTTTGTATTTTTAAATATGCTATTCTGTAATGCAGCTGTTGGCCAGTATGTACCACCACACATCATCACAGGCTGGTGGGAGGGGAGATGGAGGTGGGGGTTTGGGTGAGAGTTCTGACAGTCAATGGGTGGAACCAATCCAGGAAAAACTAGAGTCAATGGCAGGAGAAGTCAGCACCGTCATAGACAAGCAGCTACAGGTAAGCTCAAAGTTTTTAAAGAGCCCGTTGCATTCAGTCCATATGTTCCTATGTTCCCATGCCGCTGTTTTCCAGTCAAAAGTTCATGTACTCTCAGATCTCCAAGTTTTCATGTTTTAGGTTTTTATTTTTACATAAAAGCTTTTTATTTTTACAGTCACAAGATGCCAGGTCCCTCTGTTTCCATGGTCCCTCTGTTCTCAGGTCCCTCTGTTCTCAGGTCCTGCTGTTCTCAGGTCCTGCTGTTCCCTTCTCCCTAAGTGTCAAGCTCTCTATATATCCCAAGTCTCTAAATTCTGTGTTCACATTATGTTTTCAGGTTTCCCAGGTTCTTATAATAATTTGTCTCTGTTCCCAGATCGCTATGATCTTATGTTCCCGGTAACAGGCTTTACCCTATGTTGCCTTAGTTCTGATTGTATGTTGACCAAATGTAATTGCAAATTGTAGTAGCTCCCAGTTAAACACCTCCTCCACCTTGACCCTAGATTTCCAAAGTACATAAAATAAACTGGGGGAACATCGGACACTTTATGTAGAGCTCTGATAAAGATATGCTCCCAACTTTCCTAAATGAGCTCTAAATTTCTCTTTGTGTGCTTGTATTTGTGTCTGTGGTTTATATAGAGTTTGTTAGTGTCTATGGTCGACACAGCAGAGCGCGTCTGTCCTCATGTGATGCGAAGAGCCAACTTGAAACCAGTTCTAATACAAGCAAGCGAGGGGAGGATGAGTGTTCCTCGACCCTTTATCACCAACACTCTGCTCGAACAGTCTGCTGTCGACATCATCAATAAGATCAGGTCACCCAAACAGACATCCTTACCTGTCTGCTAAACAATGTGCTGCCTGTGGATGTGGCAATAAATGGTATGGTATGTTGTTTTGATCATAACAGTGAACTAAAGCTCAGTATGGCTTCGTTCCTGTCTGATCGTATCCTCGATGAGATCTTGGAGTCTCTTTCTCGCTCTCAACATGTACTGGTTAGTATTCAAACATACCAAGCGTGCAAACACCAACATGCAGATGTTCATTCACTCATTGGAAACTCTCTGCCTGGTGCATTTGTATGTAGGCGGAGCACCTGAGTAAGCGTGGCAGACCGCTGACATATCACGAAGCACAGGAGACTGAAGGTCTGGATGAAAAGCAACTGGAGACAGAAAGTCTGCCATCACCTCCAGCTGACCTGCTGGTATATCCGTTCTTCTTTCTTTTCTAATGTAATGGCATTATTTAAACACCAGATGGCGCCTGATAGTACTCCATGCTCACACGTATAAGCCCGTTCTTAGTTCTTAGCGCGTAATTCTTGTTAATTTCAGGGGACAGAAGACTCTTTCTGTTGTTTTATTGTATTTTATATAAGATAATGTATTTATTTCTTAATATGTTATTAATGATGTATCAAAGCGCCAACCGAGAATTTGTTTATAATTGTAAACTTCTCTTTCTAGTTTCTAATTTCAGGGCTATATTTTTTGGTTTGGAAACTTATAAATTAACATAATAATTAAAATTCTATGTTTGCATTGTTTAAAGGGTATTTTATCAAATGAAAAATTATTAACCGTGTATTTATATATATATATTGAGCTTGTAATATATTGGTTGTAATTAAGCAGCCTGCTATGGTAGCCAAAAAGGGTCAGAAGAGGCTATGTAGGATGTGGTGTGTGACTTACAGAGTGACTTACAACTCATACAATCTTACAGTCTAAGCAGTTGTGGATTAGGGGCCTTGCTCAAGGGCCCAGCTGTGGCAGCTTACGGTTGTGGGATTTGAACCCTGGACCTTCTGGTCCAGAGTACAGCACCTTAACCGCTAGGCTACCCCAGCCCCGCATCATCATAATGTCTTTAGAGATGTCACATTGCTGTTGTTTTTTATAGGCAAGAATAAAACATTGTACCTTTATTATTGTTAGCACAGTGTTAAAATAATTTAATAATATTAGCCTATCACCATTCATGTTCAATGTTATGAGGTTTAGAATGGGTTGCAGTAAAAAGGATAGGTTTGGGGCACGAAACCAGCCTACAGACCTGTCCTTGGCAGGCCAATTTTGCTCGTTGTCCACAGTGTCATTGGTCTACTCACAAGTTCTGGTGGCGAAGGCTTTTTACTTAGGGTGGTACCACAACATATTTGCTAGCTGAACCAATAGGTTGAAGACACTGGACTCAATTCACAATGTTGTGAATTATTACAAGGATTATTGTGATAACCAGATTTAGTGCTATATTTACATTCATGTACAGTCTACATTCAATACAGTCTTGCAATCCTTGCTTTGCTGAAGGCACCAACACTGACAGCCTGGCAGGGGTATGATTTAAGTCCTGGACTATCTGGTCCACAGTTTAGTAGCTTAACTTCACAGTGCTACCTGTTCAATCAACTAATCATACAGATGAGTGAGGGCTGGAAAGACTTGGGCTAGATGGCTCTCTGCCATCTTTGAATGATTGGTTGTTCATTGTATGCATGCTTGCAGGGAACACATTAACTTTTAGTACCAATGTATTTTATTTGGCTTAGCCAACAGATTTTTTAACCGATTATATTGATAGTTCGAAAGAAGAAAGAACTCGGTCAGCTCAGTTTTCTTGGGCCAAACTAGGCGTTTCTTTATCACCAAACACACTTTTTGAAGGAGGTCACACAGCAAGTGAGATCCTCACATTAAAATGCCATTCAGGTCTACAAACAACTGATATACCTTGTGATGCTTCCTCTACAATCAGTCACTCTTGCTACAACCCACACTAAATGATACTTACCTGCTTCAGCTGTACACAAGCAGAAATAAAGACCAAAACCCAGGAGGTTTGACATTTTGTTCTTGGTTTTCTCTCTCAATGTCAAGTTGACTCCCACATCCAAGAGGCAGAGTATTCTGTTCAGGATGGTGCGTCCCATCTCTGCGGCATTTGGTAAGATCTTTACTAGATTTATTAAATAAATATGAACTACCCTTAGTGAACAGGTCAGGAAGTGCAAATGAAAACTTCACAGCCAAGAAGTAAGAGAGTTATGTACACTTTTAAAAGTGTATAAAGAGAACCAAATTAAACAAATGAGACAAAAAATATTTTGCTTGGTTATTTACGTATTGGGAAAACCGATCCAGTATTACATTTCTAATAGTAACAAACATATGTTTACCTTAAAGTTGTGTATCTGGTGCATCCACTTTGCACAACAAAAAAATTCTTGTAACAATTAATGAGCCCTGCACATCGGCTTGGACAAATTATTAGACAAATGTCCTGATATTTTCCTTGTGTGTGCTGGTGTATAATAAAATTCCTTATTTTGAAAATGATGTCAAGCTGTTCTGGCCCAGCACAACAGGCCTAAAGCTGTCATGTTTTGAGCAGGAGTGTTATTTTTGGGAGGGCAGTTGTGTTCTCCCCGGGACATGCCATGTACACCATTATTGTTTAATGTTTTCCTTAATTATAAACATTAGCCAATATGAAAGGCTTTTAAAGATTTACAAGTTACCCTGCCTTTCCTTGTGAACTCACAGACTATTACATGTAATAACAAATTGACAATGTTTTTGAGGTGCTCAGCAATCTCCTTTATTTATACAATACACACTTCCACAAATGTGAGAGGATTAGACATTGATAGATCCCAATTCTTTAATTACAACACTTACGTACATCTGATCATCCCATTGATTGAAATTACCTAACTCTGTCACCTTTATGTTAACTACTACATTTTCAAATAATTTTGCCACTCATAAGATATGCAACACTAGACCATTTTCCTCATTAAATAAAATGTTAATTATAATATCTAATATTATAATTACATTATTTTTTATACTTATAATATTTCGGTGATGATAATATATGCAGAATGCATAAATACCCACATTTATGCAGAAATATAGAAATTTCTAGGGGGTATGCACTACTACTGTTTTTCAGGCACTACTGTGTATTGTACTAAACAGAAAATCCATTGTGAAATACTCTGGTTGTCACACAACAGACAAGAGGCATTGAACTTTAATCAACACTGTGCATGCAATCACACTCTGGGTATGAAATGCATTTAGGACCATTTGCTTTTAACCACCGTTCTTTGCGAAAATTATGTGTTCAATTGTTTGGTTAAATTAATTCAACTTATTTGTTTTAGCAACTTTACTAAACTTAATTTACATGCATTTATGCAGTTAGTCCTTATTCGAATGTACACATGATTGGTCTGTTGATCTGTCTGTCAGAGCTGGAGTATGATCTGGATAAAGCATTAGAGCTTGTGCCCATCCATCTGGATGACTCGTCTGGCCTTCCAAAGCCTGAGGCTGTGGAGGTAGACAGCCCAGAGAATGTGTGTTTTGGTGATCTGCCAGATACAGAAAGTCCAAAGCTGGAACACGTCACCAAACTGCGACCACGCAGAAAGAAGTCCAGCAAGCCGAGCAAATCGCCTGTAAGAGATACATGCTAATAACACACGCGCGCACACACGCGCACACACGCGCACAGAAATACACAGAGCTGTTGATAACACTGTCATATGTATCTTGATGCATGCTCAGTAGTCCAAGTTAGAAAACGTCAGAAGTTAAATCATTTCATCTGGACATAAGGTTTTGTGGGAGACTTGTTTCATTATTCATCAAAGTGACTTCTTCAGTCTCAGTTAGTTGGAAACTTCCCCAATCCTCCAGTACATATTTGCATAACGATCAATATCAGCACAACTACATAACAATGTTGGACCATTGATCAGTTAAATATGCAGACATTTTTTTTCTCACATGAACTGATTCAACTTCTGGTACTGCCCTATGAATGTGTTGTGTGTGTTTATGTTATTGTACACTGCTCACAACAATTAATGATTGGACATTTTGTTTTGAAATATCCCCTCATTTCTGTTAGCAGTGGATTTTGAATTTGACCCTAACCTCCACTAGCGGGCTGTGAACTTCAGCTACAGTTTGCTGGTTCCTATGTACCTTCTGTTTTAAATAATCTGACAAGCTTTCAATCTTTGGTTACGTTGTTGGACAGACTTTTGGTTTCAAGTAAAACTGACCAGGTTAAGCAGATGAATAGTGATTACAGCTTATGCCATTAAAATGATTTCTGAGTTTCATGAGTGTCTTCTCCTTTTTGATAGCCATTCAAGATGGCTCCTGCAGAATTGGAGGAGGAGAATGAGTTTGTGGGGAAACTTGATGAAGGTGTGGACGACTTCTATGCAAAAAAAGTCACTAAGATTGGAGCCAGGTAAGACTAAAGAGGTTTGGAAGCAGATTACTGTCTGTTACTAATTACTGTCAGATTAGTAGGTCTGTTCTGGTTGAAAGAAGATTTATATCTTTGTTTTCTGATTCAGGCGTTTCTCTGGAAAAGACATCGGTGTGGAACTGGAGAGGAAGAGGGAATCTCGCATGAGTGGCTTCTTCAACCTCATTAAATCGCGCTCACTGATCAAATCTCCACCTCCCAGCCCTCATACAGCCACAACCAGCTCAACAGCGTTAATGACACAAGCCTCTGTGGAATCTGATGTACCAGATCACTCAAAGAGTGCAGTCAAAAGCCCTATCCCTGAATCTGAACCTACTTGTGAGCTGCTTAAGATTGCCGATAAGGTTGAACCATGCGAACATGTGGATGCACCTACAGCCACTGAATCTAAAGGTCACGTGGAAGAGGGTAAGAAGCGAGACGGCCCTCCTGTTCCACGAATCCGCGGGGTGCAGGTCATGGGTAATGATTTTCTGGCTCAGCTCCGAGCAAAACAGGAGAAAATGAAAGAGAAAGTGAGTTACACACATTGTGTACACAGTTTTTGTATACTATATATTGTATATGAAACTATTGTCTAGATGAAGATCATTCCTATGTGTTCCCCAGACAAATGAACTTCCAATCTCTTCAAATAAAGCTGAACCTGACCATAGTAAGTGATTTATAAAAGCCAGGAAGTTAGAAAGTCAAGTTAACCTTAAGCGTACACTGATTTTGATTGTTTTTATTATTATGCCTGGATTATTATATAGTTGCCTTTTCATTTAACACCAGATGAGGGCGACACTGGTACTTCAGAGAAACCAGCACAGAGGGAGCGCCAGGCAGAGGCTGCATCTAAATCCAAAATGCCTCAAACCCTTCTAAAACCAGCTGGACCTGCACACGCACCTGCAGCCAAACACACACCTGTTCCCACACATGTAGGCCTTAAAGCCTCATTCAGCCCCCATTCCATCTCAAAATCTGCCTCAGGCAGGCCGGATCATCCAATTACCGAGCACCTTTCCAGCCCTCAGCTACCCAAAAGCCCCCTGAACAGCTCCAGCACTCCAGGTTAGAATCGGTTTTCTATGAAGTTTTACACAGATACACTTAATGCTGATAGATTTCATAATGTACAGTGGTGTCAGCTGGTCACATATTTATTAAGGAAGATTAGTATCCTTGATTAGCAAGTATGTTGTTTAATGGATACTTTTTTACATTTATCACATTTACATGTATGTCATTTAGCAGACGCCCTTATCCTGAGCGAATCACAATTAATATAGTCCACTGTGGTTTATTAACAATTAAACACAGTACATTTATGGGTACATTAAGGAACCCAACTGTGGCAGAGGTGGGATTTGAGCCCTGAACCTTCTGGTCAATAGTCCAGTACCTTAACCACTAGGCCACCACAGTCCCAGTTGAATATACAGTCGAATCCGGTTAATTGGACCACCTGTTAATGGGACCAGCCGCTTATTCGGACCAAATCCCACGTGTAATGTT
This sequence comes from Parotocinclus spilosoma, assembly GCA_033117975.1. Lineage (NCBI taxonomy): Eukaryota > Metazoa > Chordata > Actinopteri > Siluriformes > Loricariidae > Parotocinclus > Parotocinclus spilosoma. The sequence goes on along the minus strand of JAVSBV010017016.1, from coordinate 3,104 downwards.
ATTCGCTTATTTGGACCAAAATTCCGTTTAATCGGACGTGAGAAGGGAATAAGAAAAATTCACACAAGTCGCCACCTAGCAGATGCAAAGCGGGTCAGCGAGATATGGGAGGATTCCTGTGCTCTCCAGGAGAATTTATGCTTTTATCAAAGGTCAGGAAATCCGAAAATTTGTGTTGACAAGAGCAAAACCAGTGGGAGGTGAACACGCCCACCACTTTCTTGACTGTGTTTAAGTGCAGTCTGTCAAGAGAACGCGTCAGATCACACTGGATAAGTTCACACTGGATAAAACGCCGCATGCTGAGTACCTATATATTGTGTTGTAGATCGTTTTAAAAAATTTGTTTGCAAATTTATTTTTTAATGAACAAAGTTCGTAACCAACAGTAGTTGTTGTTTGTACGTTCGCTACACGTGTAAATCACACAATAAGGATTTAATAAACATTTAATATGTTACATAGCACGTGCCGTCTTGTAACATAGGGCATGTTGCGTCCTGATGTGGTCCCATTAACCGGAATCTACTGTATATCCGAGTAATATATAAACATATAACATACTCTCTGCATTAAAGTAATTATGGTAACAACTGCTTTTGATTTATCAAGATGAGAGCCTTCAGCTAGAGCTTTAATTTAAAAAAACCTGCATTCTGATTTTCAGACGATGCCTCAGGTCACCCCAGTGTTCCTGCTTCTCCCTCTAAACCTCCTGTAATAGGTCAGCATCATACAGAAACCTTACCTGAAACAGAGCTAGAGATGCAGTCACCTGTTCATCCCAGCAATGAAGACGTGTTTCCATCACCCATAAGTACACTTCTTTTAAGTTGCTATGCCCTTTCTAGTGGGAAGTAGAAGTCAGAAAGGGAAAGTTTCAGTATGTTTTTGCGAGTTTATTTTTGTGTAATATTTGTGGGATAATGAGCATTTTTTTAATTGGGTTTTAACACTGGTGCTTTAACAAATCAATAAGGAGTACAATACCCATAGTCATGCTTTCAGCCGGAAATGAGCACAGAGAAAGTCCTCAGTGTGTGGTGATCTTGTGAGACAGCTGGCACAGAAAAAAAGGAGAATAAACAGGGAAGAACTTAAAGGGTGATTGGATAATGGTAACTAAGCAAAACACACCACAAGTGCTAGACACAGGAAAAGTTAACCAATGGGAAATGAAACTGAAATATAACATTAAGATGCAAGCCTACTAACTAAAACACAGTGGAGATACACAGTGAATTCTATAAGCGTAACAAACAAAAGCTACAAACAACTACATTACTGCTAACAACAAACCAACACACAGTAAAGACCAGGGAAAAGATGGGTGAGTCAAAAGTCAAAGGACTTTTCGCAAAGGCTTCCAAACCCAATGTTTTTGTTCAAGATTTCAACTTTCTATGTTGATATTTTTGAACCACAAGAGATTGCAAATCTTTTTTTGAGACAATTCTGGTCATCTTTGATATGCTACATGACCACCTTTCCACTGGAAAAACTTAATCCAACATTGTGTTTGTTAAGATCACAGCTGTGTTTCGGACATAGCTCAAAAGATAGGCTCCCTCACCCATTACTTGTTGGGGTATCCAGATATGTAATTTTCCCTATTGTTTCTGAAATAAAAGAGTGTACATTGACTTTTGACTCAGCCTGTACAAATGAACAAGCACTACTGAACACAGCGCTACACACCACTAACAACACAGACAGATGCAGATGCTTAATCTACACCGGGTCGGGGGCCAGCCAGTGCCTACCTGGCATCTCTGGGCACAAGGGCGGGAACAATCGTAGGGCGCACACACGCATCATGGCACACACGAAGGGCTACTTTTTAAAGACACCAATTAACCTAAAGCGCATGTCTTTTAGTTGAAACCGGAGTACCCGAAAACTCACGCTGACCCAGGGTGGACATGTAGACACAGGAAGGACCCAGGATTGAACCCAAGACTGAGCCTGGGGCCTTCTTGCTGTGAGGCAGCGGTGCTACCCACCAAGCCACAGCCCAAACAAAGAAGCAGAAAAACCAATATCCAAAACAAGTGAAGCCAGGAGAAAATGTAATGATGGCAACAAGACCTGAAAAGGGAGTGAGGAACAAGGAGGCTTTAAATATGATCATGTTTAATTACTGCTGGCTGTGGAAGGAGAAAAGGGTCAGAAGAAAGTCACAGAGAAAAAATGGAATAGAATAAAAAAGCTTTGTCAGTGAAAGAAACATTGTGAGCAATGTTGAGAACAGTGAAATGCCATCATCCTTACTAAGGCAGCAATTAGGAAAAAAGAACATCCAGGTTGAAATCAGGTTGTAGCTTCCAGGTTGAAATCAACCGCCATCTCCTTGGTATAGGTCCTGGTACCTGTATTCACTCTCACTCCTGAAACAATTAACCAACACAGAATCAGATAAGCTGAGCTGTAACCCTAGATTTGATGTGTACCAGAAGTCAGGGTAATCAGGAATCACAGTTTCTTGGGGGGAGCTGTCAGACAGGTCAGCTGTGGTCCAGGAGCTGGGTGCCTTGAAACTGTAACTGTGTGTTTTGTCATCTGTTGCTTGTGAAAAGAGTTTTAATGCATTGTTGATATTGTGCTTCATCTCAGCACCAGAATCTGCAGTAGAATGCAGTGGAGTTGAAACAGAGTCATTCAAACTCCCATCTCAAACTCCTACACCAGCACCACGCAGCATCTCACTTAACTCCTCAACTGGTTTTAATGGTGAGAAAGATGATCGACTGTGTACCATGTTCCTCCCTGCACACGAACTGCCCAGTCACATTATTCTACTAAGATATGTGTTATTTTACTCTTGTCTGCCTTGACTCATAAAATCACTGATCATTTTATTAGATACACCTCCTTGTTTCTGCACCCGTTGTGCATTTCATCAGTTTTACTTACCCCAGAGAAAATAGTTCTGCAATTACAGACTGTTTCTTTACATATTATTACTAATTTAACTTTTACTATTAATTTATTATTTATTTATTGACCTGATTTTGCTGTAATTTGATCTACTTTTGGTGTTTATTTAGTTAGCATCTAGGCCACCCATGGAGGATGGGTCCCCTGTTGAGTCTTGGTCCTCCCAA
>JAVSBV010017007.1:0-12261 GCA_033117975.1 Parotocinclus spilosoma | reverse complement strand
TGAGAAAGTCCTCCGCTTCGGCCACCGAGTTCAGTCTTTTCTTGCCGCCGTTTGCCGATGAAACGAAAAGCCTAGCCAGGAACAGCAGGGCAGGCTTATGCCCTGCCTCGTACAGCCGTTTAAGTACACCTCTGTATTCGGCTCGCTGTTCGAGAACCTCCAGAGCGTAGTCCTCATATACAGCAACAGGGTGACCGCGGTATACAAGGCTACCTCTTCTAAGGCGTGCTTCACGGATAATGGTATCCTTCACACGCTAATAATGCAGCCTGATAATCATGGCCCTCGGCCTATCTCCCTGCTGTGGTCTACTAGTTAGCGACCGGTGAGCCCGGTCTATCTCCGGGGCCGTAGGAAGCGCGTCGCCAAACACTTCAGATAAAAAGTACGCAAAGAATGTTGTTGGAGGCGGACCCTCTATCGATTCAGGGACACCAATAATACGTATATTATTACGTCTGCTATGGGACTCCAGATCGAGGACTACACTAGCCTGTAGCTTAGCATTAGTCCCCTTAAGCTCCGAGCAGACTGCTTCTAGTGACCGGACCTGTTCATCCAGAGAACTGGAGTTACCTTCAAGAGAGACAATCCTGTGTCCATGATCACTCGTCACGAGCTGTAGCTGGTCTATTTTAGACTTGAATCCTGGGCCGCGAGAGCGAGTCTGTGGTCTGCACATATGGCGCTGCGGTGCTCCTCAAGCAGCGAAGTTAGCAATGCAACGCTAACCTATTTCTCGGGTGCCTCCGGTGTCTCGGGCTTTGGAGAAGAAGCTTTCCTGGGTTGTTTTGCCGACTTGGATGCCATTATTAAATATTATTTGACAGATGACGTTGTACACGGATCGAGGTTACTTGTTGCAGCGAAAAAGCGGACGGAGACAAAGAAAATAAGGTAAGAACACAAAACGCGCGACGGAGACGCGAAACGCATCCTACTTAGTCGCCGCCATCTTAACTCCCCTCAGCATACGAATTCTTAGCTTTATTCTTTTTCTCTCCAGCTCCATCCAAACTCTCTTAACTCACAGAGTGTAATAACCTGAAGTCTTCCCGCTCGAACTTGAACCCTCCTTCTTTCCGGTAACTCTTTTCACAATTAGAGCTCCGGGCATTCTGGAGTGAATTTTACATGTGTCCACCACAATAGGTCATTAATTCATTGAGGACTTTCCACAGCATTTCTACTGGATGGACATCAGGACTTTTCCAAAACAATAACTTTACTTTTAACCATTATTTGGTTGAGCGATTTGTGTGCTTATGGTCATTGTCTTAGTGACTGACGCACTTTCTTCAAAGATGCATTTCATATACAGATGTCCTCACATTTTTCTTTAGGAGTTTCAGGATATAATTCAGAAGTTCCATCAAGGACGGCAGGCTGTCCTGGCCCAAACTATGTTATTATCACCATGTATACAGATGGGATCCTATGTAGGTTCCGATATTGTAATTTTAGTGGTTTTCTTTCTCCAGACTTCACATTTAAAGCCAGATGTTTTATTTTGGCTTGTCTCCACTTTCGTTAGCAAACTGTAATGCTGTTTTTGGAAAGCAGTGGCTTTCAGTGGTTAATGTGAACCTGTGTGAGAGAGGCCTTTTTAATTGCTTAGAATTTACCCTGACTTCCGTTGTGACTATTATATGCCTTGCTGTTATAGTTATCTTTCTTGATCAACGACTACTTATGAGAGTAACAATGGTAGTTAAATTTCGACTAATTTTACCTTTATATTAACTGCTAATCCTATAGATGTTTTACACTTTTCTCACATGTATAGATTACTGGATAATTTTATTAATTAAATAAATGACAATAAATAATATATTTATTGGGTTCTTTTTTTATATAATTTTATGAATCTGATGTTGTTTTCCTTTATATGCTGAAAAATCTTATAAAGGGCTTATAAACTTTCAAGCGCCACAGTCTAATATATTATCAGTGATTTTAATCAATGATCAAACGTACAAATATATCATACATTTTTGTAGCTAAAATTAGTTATACTATTAACATTCAGCTATTATATCTATTAAAAATATATTGAATCTGGATTTACAAAAACCATGATTTTAGTGATTTATTTATCAGTATTTATGGCATGAACTACTTTTATGCAGATCCCTGGGCTTTGTGTTATTTACCCCTGCATGCAGGTTCCACATACAAGTTTGCAGTTACCTTGGCCAATATAAAAAAATTGTTTAGCATTATTTATTTAGCAAACGTGATTTGATCGGAGTTGTGAAGCTTCAGTCACTACTTGAGCTTATAAACCATGATCCTGAAGTTCTTTCCAGAAGTATTAAAAAGTCTTCTGGTAACAAGTTTGACCCATTTTCCATGAGTTATGATAGCAATAAACTATTTCAAGTGTGAATAAAATAAAATGAAATAAAATAAAAAACTTTTTCATTTATAAATGTACCTCTGGTGCCTCTCCTTTACAAATAATTTTCTACATATTGTTGTATGAAAATATGATTGCTTTTAATCGTTGATAAAAGTTATGTCTTAAATAACCTGGTTTTCTTTTCACAAGCTAAGCTTCGCAAAGGAAATATAGCTCCCAAAGCAAAATCTTTCGATATAACCTGACCTAATTAATTGGAGCATAATTCGATGCATAAATGGACGTTATGAACCTTAGTTTGCCATCTAAAAAAGCAGGCACATCTGTTTTCATGCACTTCCTGTCAGCTTTATCACCTGCTTTAATTTGTGTTTGGGAGGCATAGCATTAGACAGATCTGTCTGAATGTTTAAATGTAAAACTGCTTGTCCTTTCTTTTTTGCAATCAAAACCAAATTGTGGGAACGATTCTGCTCTTTAGTGCTGATAGGCATGGTCCATACAGACTAATTCACCTTAGACTAGATACTGTTTATATTGATCCAGCTCCAAGACTAATAGGTAGCTTGTGATTTTATTGTGCTTTATTGTGCTTGGCACATTAACAAAGATGTAGGCAGACTGATACTTGACACATGATGTGATTGGAAGCCAACCCTATTGCACTGCCAGATAGGCATGTAGGATGCAGAGGCAGGAAGGAGCAACAATCATTAAAGTCTTTTTGAAAAGTCGAAGGTCCAACAAGGCCGGAAAAGGAGGGTCATCCTTAGAATTTGCCTGTCACTCCCCTATTGTGAAAGTGAAGCTAAATCTAGGGATAGGCACTTTTTATTGGCTTTTAATATCTTGTCTGAAACATGAGAGAAAAATGTCATCAGACAAGGTGTTTCATATTGAGAAACGATCATGTGTTTCACAGTCAAATAACTGACTACAAATTAAATTGATGGGTGGCACAGTGGTGCAATTGGTTAGTGCTGTCGCCCCAAAACTCCTAAGATCCCTGATATAATTATTTGTGTGGACTGTGTTTCCATGTTATCCTGTGTTTGCAAGTTAACTTCAGGTACTCCTGTTGTCTCAAACTTTCCAAAGACTGGTGTCCTGGTGTGAATAAGCTAGTGCGCTCATTTCCCCTGTGATGGATTGGTTCGCTTTCTAGGTTTTGTTCCTGCCATGCAGTCTGTGCTACCAGTTAAGCCCTGAATTGCTGTGACCTTGAAATGGATTAGGCAGGTATAAAAATGATTGAATGAATAATGAATGGAAGAACTGAACATTTGGTGACACTGCAACTGAATTTGGGGAAGTTCCAATGCAAGTTGTCTACTTTCTTTTAGTGAATAAAATAATGGTGGGGTGTGTCAAGACAGGATTTACTCTACTTATTCATTATTTGTAGAGTGAGTAACCACCAACGAGGACCAATTTGCACAATGCTTCCAATAGCTATGAGGAGTATCATTGCTGATGTATTAAATGTATTTATCTATTAATACCAGTGTGAAAAAGATGCATGAAAAATTATTTTCCATTATACTTTTAATTAATTTGTCATTATCTTAAATTTGTTTAAAAGACGATGGTACAATGGTCACAAAAGTAAAAATAGTAAGGTAAGATGTGCAAAGTACAGGGTAAAAAAACATTTTCTGTTTCATAATATTCTGAATAAATATTCTGGGGCATTATCTTTACATTTACACTGAATGTAGTTATTTATATGTGTGAGCTAAGTGCCTTGCTCAAGAGTCCAATAGTGGCAGCTTGTCAATCACTGGTCCAGTACCATAACCACTGGACCACCACAGTCCCTGATTCTTTCCTTTCTTAAGAATAAATTTATTTAATGTTAGTTTTCATTGGATTTGTTATCTGTAATAAATATATGTTATTATGAAGCTACAACAAATGTATTAAGTTGTTATTACAAAAAACATAATTTTGCTTTCTAGAGATTTCAGGAAAATTGATACATTTATTAAGTTATCATAATGTTATCATAATGACTTAAATAATCAGAAAACCAAAAATAGCAAATCGTTATCACAATTTAACATAAGTTTTAAAAACATTTCAGATGTATCAGATATTTTAGGACTATTGTCAAAATGTGTCTGCTTTATTCGTTGTTCTTTGTCTCCCCTCAATAATATTAATAATAATATTTATTTTTACTTATAAAAATAATTCTTGTTTATCTTCTTTGAACAAACAGTAAAAAGAACTACATGATTTGTGGGGTATGTTTGGACTTGTTTTTGAAATTTGTTTTTGTGTTATATTTATGATTTTAGCATTTACCCACAACATAAAACGTAACAATAAAGTATTCCTTAAAAAAATTCAATTAAATTAAATTTCTAAAATGATCTGATTGCACAGTTTTATACACTGGGCTATAGTTTTAGAAAAATGCATCAGATAATGGTATAATGGTATAATGGGCTAATATGCTTATTAATACTATAATATTATAATATAAAAAATCATATATAAAGCAAGTCTTTGTGTAATCACATACAGACTCTAGAAAACATGGTGACATGTAACCAATGGCTTGAGTGTTCATAGGTTCGAACAGCAACAGACGTTGAAAATTACTCTTTTTGGCGTCTGAGCTAATCTCTCTACCAGCTACATGGGTTCACCTCTACCATAGTTCCAGTGCACATCAAACAATAGTCTACATGGGAAAAAGTTAAGTGGCGATCAGGGGAAAACCCAGCGACCCCCTGTCTCTCCCAAGTGGAACAGTGAAAACTTTGGTTCAGGCCGTGACAGTCTAACAGGCCCCCTGACGTGGCCCAGTTAATGATCAGAAGGTTAACTGATGGAGACTCAGCTACCGGAAGCCGCCTGGTTCCCCTAGTGGATGCAGAGGAAGCACATCATGGTCTAAAACCCCATTAAAAAACAATTAAGGAACGCTAAAGTTTTGACCCACTCATAGAAGTCCAAGAGAGATGTCATTTACCAATGAGAAGCCTGTTTCTTTTAGTTTACCACATATGCAAAAAAACACCCCTAAATATAAGGGTTTTTTTTATGTTCAAAAAGGACATGACAGAACATCACTGAGCACTACCTGAAAAAAACATTATTTGCATGATTTAAATATTAAAGCATAAAGACAATTCTTTTCTAAACAATAACCCAAATCTCAAAGGACATATTTAAATAAAACATAGTTTGGCACGTGCAAAAGCTTTAGTGTTGTTGGTCAATTCTTATTATAGCTTCATTTGCCAGCTGCAGCAAACAGCATTTTTATCATTATTTTTTTCCACTGCTTTATGCTGAATGCTTTCTGGTTCTGAAATATTTTTAGGTAATCCTGCATGCATTATGGGGATAAGTCACAGAGGTATTTAAAGTATGGCACACCTGAATGGCTTTGTTATTGTCCCTATTATGTTTAACTTGCCATGTAGCTAAACCTGGAGTCTATTACTGTGTGAATATTACAAAAAGTGTGCAAGCTGGAAAGTTAAGTGACCTATGGTAATATGAATAATCCCTTCTGTTTGAACTTGTTCACTTCGCCCATGGGAATCTAAAAAAACATTAGATGAAAATAACTATATTGTGTAACTAACCCTGCATCTGCTGGGCTATGTGGAAATTTCCCACAACTTTGAAACTTTTAAATGTAGAATTGAATCATGTAAATGTATATTTAAAAATCTGAACCATTTAGAACCATTTCAACCTTTATTATTGACACACTATATTATTGAGAGACTCTAAAGACTCTTTTGTGGATATCATGCCAATATTTTGATAACAATATCTTGTTATTAGAAATGGACCTTGTGGTTGTAGCTCACTACTGAAAGACAGGGTAGGGTGGGATTTGGTTGGCAACCATATGATTCTGAGTTATGTTTATGATGATTTACAGAATTAATAGTGAATAAATACAGTAGATAAAACCTTCTAGATGCTGGTTTATGAGGCAATGTAAGATACTGTAAACTCAGGTTTGTTCATTTTAGTTATGCTTTTCAAAAGAAACATGCAGATAAATAACAATGCCTATACAGTATGTAGAAAATATTATCAGACAGCTTGGTTATGCCAATCTTCTCACTTTTTTTTACCCAACTAAGATTTTCAGCATTACTTTGATCCTGGCAAGGAGAACTGTCCCTCACTGCTTGCTTATAGGTCCAGTGGCGGACCAGCCGTTGGAGAGACTCAGCAGGGTAGGGCACTGGAAATAAGGGTGGATTCCAATGATGAGTCAGTCTTGGAAAACATAATTGATGGCTTGCAATCTACCCACTTTGAAAATTGGTGTTATGAAAAACACAATGCTAAAAAATACAGTGCCCTTGTATAAGAGCAACCATGTGTGAGTTTAATATGGTTATATAAAGATATTAACTGAAACTGTTTGTAAATTTGGAGCCCTCTGCAAAGGCATAACCTTGCCTGGACTCAAGGACATGACTCAAACCTCATTTCACCAGAGGTGGGATATGAACCACCTTCCCAACCATGAGAAAATCAAGGTTTTGTTTTGATTTTCTAGACGTGAAGGGTCTGTGGCACACACAAGGCAAAACTAATTAAATAAATTGTAAGGCACATAAAATGTTAGGTTAAAATTAATAATGACATTCACCTTTTATTATAGTATAGTGTGGATTATAACCTGAAAACACTGTTTATATAATTTGTTTTGTACTAGCTTTAATCCTGCATTAAACACTCACAAGAGCTTTTGTTGTTTGTACATGAGTTTTCTTGGATTTGTGGAAGATTTCCATATTTCACTCATTTGTTTCACTCATTCATTCACTGTAAATGATTAGTATTAAAGTATTATAAATGTAATATTTGCATTTGTGGTCATTTGTTTACAAATATTTTGCAAACCTTGTTGGTTCACATCACATTTATGTGAGCCCAACCCTTAAACCTGAGTGACAGCAGATCTGTAACTGAAAATGACTTTTTGTGGATTGAGTACAGGTTGTGAAACAAAACAGATTAGCAAGCCCCAGATTTGTTTGACCAAGTTACATACAGTAATCTGATTTACAGTATTGTGCTCACTAGCTATGAATAACTGTCATGAGAGAATGTAAAGAATTATGTGAAACAGATAAACAACTTGCATGCATAGACCATGTTAAACTTTAGCTCAGTAAGGTCTTTCTTGAGTAGAAGTGCCAAACATGACTATTTCTTAGAAAATACAGCCAAAGCATGTTAAAAATAACAAGTGTATGTATGAATATAGGTGTGGATGTGGGTGTGTTGTACTCAGACTCCGGTCATGGACAATGCACATGAACTTGCACGTGTGTATTAACTGTCATGAGTAAGCCTGAGGCTTGTCCTTTGTACAAGTTTGTATTGGATGCTGATGTGTATCACATACATGTACATTATAGAAATAAAACTTGCATACTCACAGTAACAAGCTGCGGTATTTAATGTGGTTTGTTGAATCTTTTACAATAACTTTTGTAGCTGTCAATTCGGGGTGGTGGGGGAAGCATCCATCCATGGAGGATTAAGAACTTGCAGGAGTAAGAACTATATGTCATCGAACGGATGCCAGTAAGGACCACTGTTATAGTAACATTGCATTACCCCCACCACCCAACCCCACAAGTAGTCCCTCAGAAACAGTGAATCATATTTGCATGTGATACCAAACACATCTTAAAAGCACTGCCATGACTCATACCTGAAACCCTGTGGTGGTAGCATAACTCATTAGACTACTGCACCACCCATGTGCCCCAAGTCAATTTGTACAGAAAATAAAGTACTGTAGTTTTTGCCATGTTCACTTTAGAGTCTGAATGATATTAACCTATTGTATATTTAAAGTGCTGATATAGTGTATAAGTTCCAGAATACACAGAATGAGGTGTTAATATTCTTGTGCGAACACATGCACCAAATTGGCACTAGGTGAATGGCGGATGGTGGACTTGAAGGAGAAATAGCTCATGGGACTTTGCGGGTATTCATCATCAGTTGAAGTCATTAGGAAATCAGCCTGCATTTGACATGTTTTTCTTATGTTTTCTTATGTTTTTATGTATTCCACTATGTTTGTATGCAATGCACTGTATGTATGTTAAAAAATAATATAAAGATTTTTGTATTTTATTTCTATATTTTTATATATGGTCTTGGCTATTGTGCTGCAACTCACTTTCAGTCTTTCTTATGGCCTAGGCCATCTTTATGTAGTGCAACAATTTCTTCTCTACGATATAATAAAATAGTTACAAAAACGGGATACTGTAAATGATGCAAAACTAAAATGAAAAAGCAGATTCTGTGTTGTAGTGATACCTGATATCTAAAATGTGTGTTCTCTACCAAGAATTTGACATCAGACAGGTATAATGCTAACATATAATGTTACACATAGCAGTCAGATGTTTTCTCTGACATCAGTAGCTCCTCTGTGATTTATATGTTCAGTTGTTTCCATTTGTGTATATCCCATGCTTTGGATCCTGTGTAATAAGCAATAAAATGTACCTGAATTTCTACATTATTAGCATAAAGTGTTCTTATAATATGACCTGATCTTTACTCACAGTTAAATACATTAAACTTGGTGGGTAGAGCTAGCTGCTGGAGATGGCAGTCATAGTGCCGTTTCCAAAGCCTGGATAAATGGAAAGGGTTGGAAAGGAAATTAGCACAAAAACTGTGCCAAGTCTAACATGTAGTGGTCCACTGTGGTGCACCCTAACAGAAGAAGCAGAACGTCATCTTAATCATAAATTTATTTACAAATTATACCGTTTATACACTTTTCATTTATTCAAAAAACTTTTATGACAGTTCTCACCAGACCATATTTCATATTAAGAGACTTAATAGACTTGGGTTCAGGGACTGGCTGGGGCATGAAGGTAAAGTACTTTGTTTACAGAACAATGCCCTGTCTGGGGTGTATTTCTGAATTTTTTAACATGGCGCAAGGCAGGAACAGCCCTAGACCGTGCTCCAATCCGTTTTAGTTTACATACGTTAACAAACCCATACACACAGTCAGAGACTAATGGAAATCCATTTGGCCTTGTCTCGAAAAATTCTCCATGTCAACAACTTTATCAGCAGCATAACTTTTGTTTGGCCATGATTTTCAAGAAGTGTATAACTGGACTGGATCATTTTACAAAATCACGTCCACGACACTGAACTTCTGTAATGGCTTCCAGAAGTCAACTGTGGCTTACACAACAGCTCTCTTTGGCCATTGGTATGGCATGGTTACTATTGGTCTCAGTGTGGAGAGCTTGGCCACAGACCCATGGGGTGTGGTAGAGACCATGCACAGAGTCTCACCGTTGTCATTGCAAGCAGTTAGAAAAGGCATAGGCTCCAATTGACAAGTGTGTCTTAGTGGAAACCACAGGGTACATGCTGACTGACTATGTAGGCAGGCTCTACACTTTGGTGTCTCGAAAACACTCTTTGTCAGTGGTTCTTCTCGTCTGGGTGCTGGAACAATATTGACCTATTTGTGCCCGGCTGTAAAAGGGGCACAGCCTATACATTTCTGAGTGTTTGCATGTGCTGCTGTCATTGCTATAATCTAGCATGCCCATGACACACGCCATTATGGTGATAATGGGGTGCCTTAAGCAGCATACCAAATGAAACGGTCCTTGCATCACTGTCACATGAATGTCTGAAGCAATACATTGAGTCAGTACAGGCCTCACATCTAGTTCCCCCAGACCCTTCTGCCCATTTGACAATAGCACCCCCAGGAAGGCGGCAGATGACTGGCAAGTGTCCATGAAGATAACGCTGCCTGCCACACCACCTGGTCGATTACGACCTGATGTACGCACATGACTGAGTGCAGTACATGCCTTGTCATTGGGAATGCCTAACCCTTTAATGGAGACTGGGTTGTAGCAGATACCTCCCCACTTGCCTGAAGGGAGTGGTGTCCTCAGTGGCACTCAGCATGCTTTACAGGTGGGGCGTGCTACTTTTATATTTAGGTGCAATTGCATTTCTCAGTGTGTCTAAAGTTAGATGGGTTTTAGCAGCTTTTTATTAGTGTGTCTTGGTTTTTTTGTGTGTGTTGTTTGCTTGTAACACACCATGAGCGAGTCACTTATTTAATTTGATTAACTCCCTCAGTTCAGCCCCATTTCTTAATATAACTAAACCTCTAATCCATTAAATCATTCATTCATTGACTTTCTCATCCACACAATCCTGTACAGGGTCCAAGACGAGTCAGTAGCAGGCATAAGGCGGGAACAGCTCTCAACAGGGAACCAATCTGTCATAGTGCACACACTCAGACACACACTCAAACTCTACAGTTAACACACTCAGTTAACTTAAAGCATGTCTCTGGACTGTTGGATGAAAGAAAAAACCCCTGTGGACATTTGGAGACCATGTAGGCTCTACACAGAACGGACCCAGACTGCTCCACCAGGAACAGAACCCAGGACTTTTTCACTGTGAGGCGACAACGATGCCCATGAGCCACCATACGCCAGTAACCTATTACTGTAACATTGATTCCGGTTAATGGGACCACATCGGGACGCGATGGTTTTGGTCTTAATTCCCGGCTGGTCCAATTAAACGAACATGCCCTTTAATACAAGACGGGATGTGCTATGTAACATATTAAATGTTTATTAAACCATTATTGTGCGGTTTACACATATAATGAACATACAAACAAGAACTGTTGCTTACGAATTTTGTTCATTGAAAAATACATTTGCAAACAAGTTTTTCAAAACGTTCTACAACACAAAGTATAGGTACTCAGCATGCAAAGCGTAATACTGTAAAAATCAAGTTCTTACTAAATTCCAGTCAACGTTTGAAGAACTTATCAGATGTGATCTGACGCACTTTAGCTATGGCTAAGTGGTGACTTGTGGCTTGTTTTTTTTGTAGTAAATGGAAATGTTAGGCAAAGACCTGTAGATGGCAGTAGAAAGCTGGGGATGAAACTCGGGAGTTTTCGGGTAATAATGGCCGAAGAGACGAATCGTTTCTTCACGTAAACTACATACTGTACACGTTCTTTGGTCCAAATAAGCGATTAATATTACATGTATATAATAGGATTTGCTTCGGTACTTTAGGATTTGGTCCGAATAAGCGGCTGGTCCCATTGACCGGTGGTCCAGTTAACCGGAATCGACTGTATTTCGCTTTAATGAACTGAGGGAGCATACTGTATATCAACCAGCTCATGTGTGAACCAATTCCATTCTTACCTGTAATAATTTTACTCTCTGCTTGACCACATCATTTAGATAATATTAAAAACAATTTACAGTTAAGCATTCAAACAGACTGAACAATGCAATGGGTCATCCTATCGACGATAATGATCGACAGACATCAAATTGTTTTGACAAGAGTGTAACGCACTGCTAGCGTTTGGTGCGTTCCGTTGTATTTGTCTTATCTCACATCCTCTCATTTTGATGGCATATCATATGAGATCGAGCTTCTGGGATGCATGTCTTTAAGTAAGCAGCTGACAGAGGCTGCAGGGTTTGGGAGTGAATGGTATGTGGCTCGTCTCCAGCTCGTCTCGTCCATGGGCCATGGCACGTAGCGGAGCCCCGCGGGGATTCACCAGCTTCTGCGTCGAAACGAGAGGAAGCTCCGCGGTTTTGCTTGTGCGCAACATCAAAGCGTCCGTGCGATCGTGACGGACCATTTTCTCTCTCAGATCTTACTGAAGCAGCGCGAGCAGCAGTAAAGCAGCGCAAATAGTGCAATAAAACAACGCTCAACTAGTACAGAGATGCTTCCTCTGCCCGGCTCTGATACGGATCTCTACTGTTGGTCCTCTTGGCGCGCGTACACACACACACACACACACACACACACACACACACACACACACACAC
>JAVSBV010016996.1:0-12261 GCA_033117975.1 Parotocinclus spilosoma | reverse complement strand
GCGGCCGATGCTCTAGTGTTACTTCTCGTTTTTGGTGAGTATTCATCCGCTGAGTAAATACACTATTTACTGTAAATAGTAATATTTTATTGTTAGAATTAATATTTTTAATATATTTTGTATAAATTTTGTGATTTTTTTATGTAATAGTTCATCAAATGCATGTATGTGTATACGTTAACTATACCACACGTACTACGCATGTGCAGATCGAGTTCCGCAAAAAACAGCGAAACAGCGAAAATCCGAGATGTATTTTTTTCCATTAATCATTTTTGAAAACTCGCGATGCACCGAGTCCGCGAAAGGTAAACCGCCAAGTGGCGAGGAAACCCTGTACATCTGACCACTAAAGCAAAGGTATTCATTAAACTCTCAAAGACGTCAGGTACTAATAAAAAAACATTTCCATTAAGGTATTCTTCAAAAAATGGTCCACTTTAGTCTTTTGAATCTGTTTAGTGTTTTAACAGGCTAACTGTTAGTTCCACTAGGACTGACTGGCAAGCAGAGGGGTACAGCTGTGCCCCTTTAAATGCTGTGTGTGCCCCCCTATAACGAGTGTGACCACATTTGTAGCTGTTTGTTAAAAGTAAAAGTGTTGTTCAAACCTGATCCTGGATTTCTCTTCTAAAACGTCTTTTCATTAAGGATTAATACGTGGTCTTTATTCTCACTTTTTCTGATCAAGCTTCTTCAGACTGTAGGACGGTCAACTAAGTATCCACATGAAGCTCCCAGATCCTGCTATTGCTAAAGGGGAGTGTGCCCCACGGACTTCCTGCTGACGACTCATTATCTTAAATCTATTTATTTAAATTGAATTTTGTTATTTACTTTACTATTAATGCTTAACAATTTCAATTAACATCTAGGCCACCCAAGGAGAATGGCTCTCTTTTTGTGGACCTCCCAAGGTTTCTTCCTTCTATATTCAGGGAGCTTCTCCTTGCCACTGTCGCCCTAGGATTGGTCAGTTTGGCCTGACTTGACCCCACCCCCCAGTGTATTAATAGGGCATACAGATTTCGTGTATTATTTTGCTGTATTCCATTAAAGAGACTGTGAAGTATAAATCAATTATATCATTATTAAAACAGTGATATATCTAATCTAATGGTGGCCTAAGACTTTTGTACTGTATGCGATCTTTGTGGCAAGAACAAGCCACATTTTGTGCTGTTCCCAGTTGGTCCGGATGCACGTTGTGTGACGTGGTACGTGTAACCAGTCCTCAGGGCCACTCAGCATCACTGCTCACCCCACCCTTAAGCATGAGAAGCTGTTGTTTGTCGCCTAAAAGTTTTGGAAATGCAACTTTGCACAGTGTAGCGGTAACACCTTAGCCTGACTCATGACTGCTGCTTCCAGTAAAGATTCCCAGTCCCTTTTTATACTTCTGTTAAATGACTGTGCAAACATAACTGCACTGTACTTTGAACTCGATCTCATATTTTCCAAGTGATGGAAACAGGTCTTGGTTGTACACATGTGTTGACTGTACAGGAACACTCACAGATCTCCCTGTACCAGGCCGTAGACGTCGTGAATGCTCCAGTCGTAACCTCCAAGCAACACCATGACAAGAATGATGATGACCAGGGCAGGAAGTCCCCAGCTGAGCAGGAAGTAGAGTAGATAGCGCCTCTCCGTGTGCTCGTCATTCATCACCAGGGTCTGCCAGAAGTTAATGGCCTGAGGTTTGAAAAAGGATACATGTTATGTTATTAATTTAATATTACAGTAAAATATGTTCTCAAAGCCTTTGAAAAGGGTTGCCAGATCTACTTGATAAAGCAGTTTCCCAGCTTTTTCTCCCAAGGAACCGTATCATTACAGACAGCATAACTTATTAAATAAAGAAAATGGATGGGAATCACTGGACCAGTGTGTTCAGACAGGAATGCACAGAGTGAATGTTGGAAATGGAATAAACAGAGACGGTCTTATGGGAATGTTTGGGCACCGCCGGGTCAACATTTCTCCATTTCTTCGTTTCTGAGCGGCCCCGTTCAAGTACATGTCTTTTATCAGCCAAAGTCAATGGAATTTATTTTAGGTTTTGGACCAAACTGCAACTTCTTACTGAACAAAATCAATTGAAAAATGTTTTAAATGTTTACTGCGGAACAAAGCAGTGCTCAAATCTGTCTTGTTCATTCCCCGGTGACCACATTTTTAGCTGTTTGTTCAAACTAAAGGTGTTATTATTAACATTGTTGTTATTAAGACATCATATAAACCCCTGGTGTAAAATCAAAAGAGGTCTCTATGTTCATGATGTTAAGGTTAGGGGTAAGTGTAGTACTATTTTACTTATCAGTCAAGTCTATGGAAAGTCCTCACAAGGATAGCAAAACAAACATATGTGTACCATCAGAGTCAGGATAAATCAAAATTAAGTGAGAAAGGCTTTTTAAAAAACGCTTTCTCTAGCTTTAAATACATTCAATACATTTAGTAGCATATACTTTATACTGTTATTGAACTAGAATATATAAAGCAAAGTTTGAATCAGTTCAGCAGTACTTAAAGTAATAGAGGGCAAAACGGGGGCTTGGTGGGGTAGCATCACCGCCTCACAGCAAAAAGGTCCCGGGTTCAATCCTAGGGTGGGGCGGCCTGGCTCCTTTTTGTGTTTAGTCTGCATGTTCTGCCCGTGTCTGTGTGGGTTTACTCCGGGTACTCCGGTTTCCTTCCACAGTCCAAAGACATGCGTGTTAGGTTAACTAGTGTCTCTAAATTGGCATTGCCTTGAGCGTGTGCATAAATGACTAGTCTTGAGATAAACTTGTGTATAGATATAGCCTTGTGTGTGTCGCTGACACGGCCCCTGATACCGATAGCGATGTTAAAGAAGCCAAACAAACCTAAAGTAATGACATTTTTACCTGTGCCACCTCTGCTTCCAATAAACACCTTGTGTTGGCACGAGAAGTGACTGTTTTACTACAAATTTATTGGCTAATTACTGTGAGTTCTTTATTTAATAGTAGTGAAAATATCCAAATGTATGGTAACCAATGGGACTTTATGTAGGTAACATTAGCCCAGAGCTAACAGGCCAGCTAGCAAAAGTGACTCGCTAACCAAGTACAGTTTCCAGACACCTCATCATGTAATAATAATAATAATAATAATAATCATCCGATTATCAGTGTGGCTTAAAATGACTTCATTAACTAATGCACCCTGCTTTGTTTAGAGCTGATATCATGACATATTTTACCGCTGAGTAAACAGAGCTTTACCAAGACACCCGAGCTGACACTTCTGTCCATATTTAATGCGCCAGTGTGCAGCCCTGTTTTGCTGTGCTTGCACTGGGATTAAACCAGACTACAGAGGGAGTTGCACAGGGTCTGTTATGTAACCTTTTGAAAACCTAAATCCACTCAGATGACTCAGGGCTAGCTGTTGCCAGTTGAGCTCCTAATGCATTAGGGTGGCTCACACGACTGGCTCCGGGCCATAACGATTCCCTCGCCTCCCGACTCCGATCTTACAGAAGCAACTGCTTAGGCGGTGACTGGGTGGACATAAGCAAATCAATGCTTTCTGCTTCCTGACTGAATGGACACGTAATGCTTCCGATACAAGTATTAGAGGTGAATAGGCAGAGCTAAAAATAACGAGACGCAACATAATGAGACATGGCAACCCCTTACACATCTGATCTAAATCTGCTCTTAATGCTGCAAACAAAAGTAAAAAAAAAAACACGTGCAAATATTTTCCACTCTGTATCACTGAGTCACTGCGGTGATTAGTCCCGTATGTATTAGGACACACAGGCAATAATTTATGACCCGCTCAGTTCATACCCGTCCAGCTCGGTCATTTCCTCCCCATGGATTTTGAGATGTAATAATCAACAGATTAGTTCATTTTGTTCTGCCCCCAGTGTTATAATCCCCAGAAGCTCAGACCGATTCCATTTTGTATGTGCAGATGCTTGATTTTGAAAGATTTTGAACAAGGAACTGGTTACTACAAAGGAGAAAACTCTTCATGCTGCTGTTACGTTATGCTATGGCTAATGCTAATAGATATTTACCAACAAATGGCACAGGTTTCACCTGATAGTGCTCTTAACAACATCTAACTACATTTTCTCTTTTTTCCTGAGCTTGTGTACAAAAAGATGTTCCTCTGCTTCAGCTCCACCCAAGCTGTTCTTTCATCATCAGCTCCAACATTTACATTTACATTTACATTCCCAGCATTTAGCAGACGCCCTTATCCAGACCGACTTACAACTCATACAGTTTTACAGTCCAAGCAATTGTGGGTTAAGGGTCTTGCTCAAGGAGCTTGGCGGAGGTGGGATTTGAACCCTGGACCTTCTGGTCCAGAGTCCAGAACCTTAACCGCTAGACTACCACAGTCGTCATACTGAGTCCAACCCCACCATACTGAGTCCATAGAGGGCAGGGACACTCTCCTTCCACTGTCCCTTAATGTCATGCCATTAAGATTGTCCCGCAAAGGACAATCCTTATTATCCCACAATCCCTCTGTGTATCGGACTAAACATTGCCGATACGTATATTTTTATTTTATTCTATGCGTTATTTCTTTTTACTATTGGCTTATATGCTGTAGCTTTTATATTCTCTTTATTATTATACTCCGTTTTAATTAAATAACTTAGTTAATTCACCCAAGGAGGTCTCTTTTTGAGTCTTGGTCCTCCCAAGGTTTCTTCCTCATAACTTTTTAGGGAGTTTTTCCTTTCCACTGCCATCCTAGGCTTGCTCGATTTGGGATCAGAATTATAAATGAGAAGATCTAAAGATCTAAGACTCTAAAATGGTAAAGCTGCTTTGAGAAAATGCTCCATTATAAAAAAGAACCACTGAAATAAAGCTGCCTTGACGTTATCTCCTGCATTTCATTGGTTCTGCACAATAATGCTGAAATATATAAAAGTTATAGAATAAACTGGCAAATTACTGAAGTGCAGATTAACCTGCTAGATAGCCTTCTCAGTTTTTATACGGGAATTTTTTTCCCTTTCAATGTGCATGATCGTGCTAAATCTTGTTGTTTCGAGAACCCTGGCAGAACAAGCTGACCTTCAGAACTTGGACTTTGGTTACATTCAAGGCCGTACAGAGCAAGTTCGAATTTAAGTGAGTGTAAAGATGGGTTAGCTCAGTGAAGGGTGAGAGCTGACCAATGAGAAACGTGCTTGGATTTGCGAAAGATCTTGGATGAGTGACAACAGGCACGCCCGTACAACTTCCTTGCACATGCTATGCGAGCCGAGCTCCACGTAGCTACACCGAGTCCTGCGTGAGGCCATGCGAACATCTGCTGATCATTCTATTTTCTTATCTCTTAGTTCTTAATATTCGTTCTCTTTGAACTATTGATTTTGATTCTTTGAACCCAGTGGTATAAGTTTCCTTTCAAATGCTCACTCATCCCAACCTAACACATCATATAAGTAGTGTTTTCTGTTAAATACATAATATATATGTAGGATATCCTACACATGGAATTCCCAATGTGGGTTTTATATGCCTTTATATATCATATCTTAATTATGAATATAAAGTTAATATGAGTATAAATGATACTCAAGCCAGCAATATCTCAGATTATTACAGATAGCACCATCAGTTTAGCTCGCTTTGAAATGTTTGAATAGTGGAGCTAGTATGCTAAAGGAACACGACCCAAAGGCAACCCAAAGTTATTTATTTACACAGTGTACTAATCCCATTTAGTCCCTACCTTTTTATCCATAAGAATCTTTAAAAGTCTCTTACAAGTCCCACTCTTTCACCAACAACAGCAAGAGGTGAGATAATATGATTTTACAATGTTTTAAATTTAATGTAATTTAAATTTAAAATGTTTTATTATTATTATTATTATTATTATGTGTTTGAACAACACTTCTACTGTTTTGGGACCGTTACACTAAATGATCTGCCACTGGAAGATGCCAGTTTGTATTTTGGGACCTCCAGGAGACCAGTGCCAGAAGGCCTGAGCCTGCAAGAGCATGCAAAAGCTGTTATAAATAGCCTGGAGCCAGACCATTAAGAGATTTGCAAGCTAGGAGCAGGACTTTAAACTGTATTCACAGGGGGACGGGTAACCAGTGAACTTGATGGAGGATTGGTGTAATATGTGCTGATTTTGTACTATGTATAAGGACTCGAGCAGCTGAGATTTGAACATATTGGAGAGACTGTATGTTTTTTGTTAGGGAGGCCAATGAAAAGAGCATTGCAACAATCCAACCTAGATGAAATGAAAGCATGCGAGCGATCTTCCGTAAGTAGAAAACAATATTTATTATCTTGTATTATATGGTAATGGGGTTCAAGTTAAGAGAAGAATCAAAAAGCAAACCAGGTTCGTGAACCACTGCTGCAGATTTCACATCCACTAAATCAAAGTTAATGGTAAAATCTGAAATCCTAATGAGAGTCGAGTTTGTTAAGCACAATGTCATCATACTGTGATTGGGTTTTACCTGTATAAGCATCCAGCTGAACTGGCTAAGATGGAAGTAATGGAAGAAGAGGCCAAGAGTAGCACAGCTGTCCTCGGTGAACATGCGACCCCTGAAGACTGATACCAAGAAGCAAATCTGAGACAGAAAACAGAAAGCATATGATAAGGATACAGTCACAATGAAACAAACAAACAAACCAAACCCCAACGGTTAATTCAGAGGAAATCCAATCACATCACCATGTTTTTGAATATATTTTTTCTGTAAGACTATGTACAGGGAAATCTCAAGACAAATCTCAAAGCAGCTGGATTAACAAGGAAAGACCAAACACAAAATGTATCAACACAGAAATATCCAATATATTTTGTTATCACGCGACTGAAGGTGAAAATAGAAATTCTGATGCCTGGACCTCCCTTCAATACGGTGCAGACGTCCCGTCTCCTTTGCAGAAAAACAACCCCATAATATGACGTTTCCACCCCATGCTTCACATTTGGGACAGTGTTCTTGGGGTTGTACTCATCCTTCTTCTCCCTCCAAACACGGTGAATGGACTTTAGGACTATTTTAGTCTCATCTGACCACCTTTTCCCATGCCTCCTCTGGACCATCCAGATGTTCATTGGTAAACTTCAAATAGGCCTGTGCATTTGCTGGTGTGAGCAGGGGGACCTTCTGATTTCTACATAGATTTCTGCCTCTGAGAGAAAACCCTGCTGTAACTTCAACTGAATTCTTACTTTATTACCATCATAATATCTTACAAAATAATCATTCCATTCAAATGATAAGCCTTGGCTATACATAATAATGAAAAAAAATCAACACAAGTACCAGTTTTTGCCTGGATAAACCTAATCTATTGCAACTGCTGAGCTGACTCAGATTGGAAAGGAGCCTAAACTATAAGTCGCCAGTTTCCTGTTGCGTACGGAGTGCTGGCCATATTGCAGAGTTAAGCAGATTTTTTGCAATGAGCTATGCTTTTATGTCCTGCAGGGGACACTTCTGGGCCGGTATGAGGGAGGCACGTGCCAAACTGCGAGCTTGTTTGCAGTGTGGGTGACACAGGATGGATATGGCATGGGAATTTACTGCTCTGATAATAAATAATGGCGTCACTGTCTTCATCAAGAGAACAATTACATAAGAGTGGACGTTTGGGCTCTTAAGGAGCGTTGGTCTATAAAAGTGACACAGGGAAGTGTGAGATACTGGAGCTCTTGATTCATAATCAAAAAAAATTTTAGCATCTTTAGGAAATGTTGGATTGGTGCAAGATGCTGGAAAAGGCTATTCTAAAGAATGGGCTTCAGTCCAAAAATGCGAAGATCACACCTAGGGCAAGAGCCCAAAACGAAAACCTCATACCAATTGATTCATGGTAGATCGAGCATCAAGTTTTCAGGTTGCTTAATAGAAGATGATGATGTCCTTCTGTATCTTGCCGAGGTTTAAGTGCAGCTTTTCCCAGTCTGCACCTGTGTGCTTCTGCTCCATGACTCATTTTGAGTACCTGGTTGTTACACATGCAGTGAGCTTCATTGTGATGAGCATGCCTATGGCCCAAGAATTCAGCCTTGGCACCCAATAAGCCCCAACTAAAATGTGTCTTTATTGTGTGATTAATTCTGACCATGTTTCCCAGGTTTGTGTAGCTTTGTCTTGCTGGAAATTCCACTGTGTAGCTGCACTGACCGTCAGGCGGATTCTGTCCGTGTTGTGCCTGATTGTCTCTGTTCCCACCACAGACCTGACCTTAAGCCTAGGCTGTTCATCGACATCGAATTTCCAGTCATAGAACAGGTAGGTTTGCATGGGTTCACAGCCCTGTCAGATACTTAGGAACTATGGAACAGGTTCCAGCAACAGGCTGTCACCTCTAAGCCTCAGGAGCGGCATAACACATTTTATGCATGCAGAAATCCTGGTAATTCAACAGAGTTCACAAACGTCCCTTGCAGCTGCCCAGCAATCGAGCTGTGAGTCCGTGCAAAGAGCGCTACGCCTGATGATTAACAGGTGCAGAGTTATGTAAGCAGTGGGTCATTGTGCAAGCAAAATTCCATATCAAACGGAGGTGCTTTCGATGTTGAGAAAGGTTTCCTTTCCAAAAATGGCCTTTGGCCAGGCTGGCGTAAACATCACGCTTGTGTTTAGGACATTGGTAACGGAGTCGTTAAAGATGTTGCAAAAAGCAAGCCTGAGTCACTTGACCTGAGCCACCCGACGTTAACTCCATGCCACAGTCTCGAAAGTCTGGTGCTCTCTCACATGTTGTTTGTGGAAGCCAGCCTTCACAGTCAGCACTGCTGGGAAAGGCAAAGCACTGGTGTGAAAGGAAACCGGACCATAATCTCTAACAGTGTGCCTTTTCCAGAGCAAACACGAGTAATCCGCTCACAGGTTTACAGTAACAGGCTTTGCTAAGGCTACAAGCCAGACAGAACATTTCAATGAAAGTTTGCTTTTGGAGAGCTGCTCCCTCCTGCTGACTAACAGGGAAATGCTGAGTTATTGGAAGCAAGTTGACTTCTTATCGTATTACCGTGAGAGCTGAGTGAGGCTTCTTGGTGTGAGAGGCCCAGACAAGGCAGGACGCCCGAGGCCTCAGACCCAGACAATCACAAGCTTATTTGCTGGAAAGTGTGATTATGCATAAGTGAATCAGCTGGTGTAAATAATAACAAGTCCAAATGCTCAAACTGATTAGGTCAGCAGAGAGTCGCTCCAGTTCCAGTTACACCAGCAATGTCATTACAGGGTTTGTTTACTGAAGTTACTGCTTGTAGCCTACATTTGTGTTTCCAAGGCATTTAAAAGCTTCAAGCAACTGTTTTTCCTTGTCTTATATCTGTGACTCCCTGTCCTTTGGCCACACCAAATGCGATTCACCAACAGCAGGCCATTATTATTTAGTGTCAATAGATTTCACATCCATCTTTTGGACTCTCAATTCTTAAATAATATTGTAAAGTACATAACCAAGCCTTTTGTATTGCTTGCATGGTGCTGTATCACTGTAACGCTAGGGAGCTGAGCTGACTAAATGCATGAAACATGCTGCCAAAATGATTATTTATCTTTAAAGATGATGCTGTAGTGAATAAAAAAGGAATCAGTGATTTGTCTAACTGCTCTTTTCAGAAGATTGTTGGTAGCAAATTCTGGCTATGCCTACTTACTCTGTTAGCCTGTTTAGTTTGGCTGTTGTTACACTAAATTAACCCATTAATATATGGTGACTTGAATAAGACTGTATTGACGTAAATTAGTAACTTGTAAGTAGCAAGTAATAATAGTATTACTGAAATGGGTCAGGTGGTATCTACTGTTGGAAACCATTATGCAGAAGGTAAAATGCCCATATAAGCACCCATAAACTTTAGCCACATAGTGCATACAGAAAACTAGGCTTAAATTGCCAGTAAGGATGTACACTCCCGAGGTTTTTAAAGTTAGGGGAGGACAAACAAGGCATTTGAAACAAGGCATTATATAAGCAACATGAATCGAATTGAATCATGTGAATTTCTTAGAATGTTAAGCCTAAGATCGTGGTGAAAAATAAATATGTCCACTGGAAATAAAATCCAGGGTCTTTTGGGACAGTACAGTGAGACAAAAGTAAAGACCAAAACATGTTTTGTACCATGTCAGGCCTTCTCAGGGCAGATACTGAATAAATACAGCAGGACACTGGAACTCAGATCAACCTTCTGTGTGATTCAGCTTGTTTACCACAGACAGGTCTTTTCAATTAGTCTCAATTCAGTAGGCTAAAGAGTTCTGAGATCATGGAATTACAAAGACAAAATTTGTATGCTATGTATGGACAAAAATATAATATCCTGTAGTCAATAAACCACACTAGATAATTATATACCAAGTAAACAGCTTATTTATGCTTTTTATCCCAACCAGATTGAGCTTAAATAGAGATTCACCTAAGACATTCTGAGTTGAGGCATGCAGACTGATGATATAACATGACGTATGGGAGGGGACATGGGGTGTGAGGCGGTAGAGGCTGAGAACAGCCTATAGATGAGGGATTAGATGGCCCGAGCCTGGGATTTGTCGCAAGGACACACACTGATATGCTGCAGCAGATGGAGGGGGTAGACGTGGTTCTTCACTTGCAATGTTCTATGGACCTCTGAGGCTTTAACTATCCACAGCAGAACCTTTAACAGGCATTCTATGAAAAGTCATTTATTTATTTTCAGCACATGCTAGGTCAATCAAATCTAGGGGATTTAGAGGGCAGATACAGCAGTGCCGTTAGGAAGGCACAATCTGGCATGTTGGCAAATGCCAAACTGGAGCTAAAGATCGAACTTTGTTCCCAACATCCATTGGTATTTCAGAACCCTGTTTATTAACATTTAACAGACGGGATTTTAAGGAGCAGCCTATAGCTGATACACTACACTGATACTACACTAGTATGTACTGCATTCTTCATACTGCCCCCATATGAGTTCTGTCATACAATGTAACATACTGCCCAGCCTTACAAAATACAGTCAAGCAACTGAGGGTTTAGAGCCTTGCTCAAGGGTCCAACAGTAATCTGGGGCTTGTCTGGGGCTTGTCTCTTATTGTTCTGGGCAAAGGTTTAGTGTTGGAATTGCGAGCCATATAGTAATACTAACCCTAGTATGTGACTCCACCCTCCGATATGCCCCTGTCAGATTACGGCGTTCCATGATCTTGTACTAAATGTCATATCGAAACACACAGGTCAACTTTAATCTTAAACACCTCCGAAATTGCAGCCTCAATGGGAATTAAGTGTCCCTCGGCAGGGTGGAGTTTACAAACAGTCGGCTTCAATCCAATTCTATCTGGCTTATTTTATAAGCAATTCTATTCTATCTTATCGAGCAGCAACAGGATAGTAATAGTCACAAGATGAGGGTTGCAAACATTTTTGCTAATAACCTGGCAACCAATATAAACCCAAATGTATTTATTCTTGGTTCCTTTGCTCCTGCTGTATTTGTGACCAGTATAGCTTAATAATTTGTTTTTAGATGAGATGATGGTGACTGTAAATGTGTCTTTTTACATCCTCATTGATCTGGATCATGTACTGTGGACAAGTTAAGAATTGTTTACTCAGGCATGAGTCGAGTGTGAAGGACAGGAGACACAGGGACTATTCAAAACCCTTTTGTGTGACTGGTGGTTGCACTACAGGAACTTGATGAAATGATAGCAGTATGTGGCAGCACAGGTTTGGTTTCTGGACAGTTTGTTCTCTACGGATTACGTCCTTGGTGACACGTTTTGAAGATCAAGGATTGTAAATGGCCTGTCATTCAGCCCTTCTTTATTAGAGTGAAAATACAAGGAATGTGTCTGCAGTATTCAAAGCAGGAACGAATCAGAAATAGCTTCTATAGGCCACAGTATTTATTGTGATCTTCCCTTACACTTGAGCAACAGCAGCATCAGGCTGCTTCAGTGGGATGCCTAATTGACCCTTCTGCAGTATAAAGAATATAATTTGTGTACAAATTTCCTGCATTTTATGTTTGTATCATAATAATGAGACTACGCAATAATTCTATATGGTCATTTTATACCACTGCAAAAACAGCAAAACTGGCCTAAGACTTTTGCAGAGTACTCTACATTCTAAAGAGTCAATATACAGTCGATTCCGGTTAATGGGACCACATCGGGACGCGATCGTTTTGGTCCTAATGACCGGCTGGTCCGATTAAACGAACATGCCCTATGTTACAAGACGGGATGTGCTATGTAACATA
>JAVSBV010016986.1:0-12261 GCA_033117975.1 Parotocinclus spilosoma | reverse complement strand
TGTGTGTGTGTGTGTGTGGGTGTGTGTGTGTGTGTGTGTGTGTGTGTGTGTGTGTGTGTGTGTGTGTGTGTGTGTATTTTCAGGACGTAGTCACAGTTAAGAGCACAAAACATGGGTAAGACAAGCACATACAATATTTTTTGTTTACGACCTGGGGACATACAATGTATGCAATATTACACTTTAATTTTTTCCAAATTAAACAGCCGAACCGTAATTCTACAAATCTGAAATTCTACATTCTAAAATTCTACATTCTCTACACAATGTATTTAAAAATGTTGCTTTTTTGACGCACCTAATAACAGGCCTCATGCCTGAGCTAATGAGTGGTGCATCAGAAAACCACAGGGGGGCAGTATATTTACATAGTCTAAAAAAGATGACTAAAGCACATGCTTGGAAACTAATTAAAAATCAAATTCAATTCAAAAATCAAAATAACAAAAATCAATATAAAAAATATCTACATATACCATTGTGCTTCGAACTTAACTTAAATATAATCAGGTTCTGGAGCAACAGCAACATAACAGAACAGTGGATATTTCAAAATAAAATATCCCATAATTAAATAGCCTTTATCTTTTGTGTGCAGTGTACAAAGTTAATATCTTGCATCATTAATGTATATGCACCGTAACCTTTACAAGGAAAAGCAGATGGAAACCAAAAAAAGAATACATTTTTTAAGCTTAATTTTTTAAATGTATTATTAATGACAAAACTAAATTTTAAACTGCTTTCTTTTTTTTGGTAGACATTTAGTTTGAACTGTTTAGCCACTTAAAGAGAACAAAAACACAAGGACTCAATATTTCATTCTAGAATATTTAAGAGGTCTTGTGTTTAAGGAAGAATGACTCTCTGTTGAAGCTCCATCCCAAACACTTTAATAAATAGTATTTAAAATCAGTGCACCACTAACACCACTGCGACAATTTAGGATGCCAACAAAATGGTGAATCATAACGACACAGCCAAGCAGGTTTGCTAACTTTCTGCTATACTCATATTAGTTGCAGGTAGAAATGAGTTTTTGAGTTTTCATCTATAATGACATATTAAGCCAAATTGTCTAAAATTGATATAATATATAATAAAAGTTTAATGTAGCTAATGTTAGTATGCTAGCAGGATTAGCATGTAGAAAACCTGGAACAAATGTACTGTAAAATTTCCTGACAGTTTTAATGTGAACTTTCAGAGTTATTCTGTGGATTTGGGTATTTTGGCCATTTTTTGGCAACTTTTGACAAATTTCACAGTACATTTTTTCCAGGGAAGCTTCCATGTGTGTCAAATTAGTAATTCTGTGTTAAATTGGTAGCACTGGGATGTAATCAGGATCAGCTTTCAAATTTAAATCAGTATTTATAAATCTTGGTTTTGAGTTGTAACTTCAATTACTCTTAGAGCCTTAAACTATTCATTTGGACATCCTTATACAAGTAAGCCCTGTGGTTGAGTCTATATTTGGAGTTGAATGACTAATTATTAGGAATAAAACAACTGGTTTGTTAAATCTGGATAGAAACCGTGTTTAAAATGTAATTCATATATAAACATCCAAGCCCAAATGTGATAAACTTATACCATACAGACGCAAGGATTATTTTTTTATGCAAAGTGTCTAACATAATGGCTTATGACCAGTGCTTAAGTTGTGGAAGATCCAGCTTATACCTCTCATACTGGGGGACAGAGCACCTTTTTTGAGCGGATTCAATAACAAGCATTATTTATAAACGAATTTGAATTAAATAATACAAATTTGTGTGTAACCTCCTTGCCAAAACTCTAAACAATTTTATTTTATTTTCATTAATGATAACGGTCATCTTAGCATAATTCGATTATTCGTCGCGGACTGTGATGTCGATGAATAAAAGACAGCCTTTACAATGATTATCAGAGTATTCAATATATGTATTACAATTATATTTGTATGACTATAATTAGAACTGAATTTAAATAAACCATAAGCACATGTCTCATGTCACATGCCTCCCCAGAATGGATGCAGAAGGATGGAGCCAGTGGCAGAATGAGTTCAGAGGGCAGATAAGGGCACTGCGCCACTGGCTGAAGAGCATGGAGATGATGCTGCCTCTTCCAGATCCTGAAGTGAGTTCATAGCTGCATGTAGTCTTATGTTATAGTATAGTATTATAGTATTATAGTATTAGAGTATTATAGTACAGCAGAGAAAGTGAAAACAAGAAATGAGGTACAAAAAATGCAAGAACAAAATTTGGGAACCCTTTAAGATATTTTGAACATACCACAGTTTAGTCTGGTATTCATCCAATTCAGGATAATAGAAAGACATTGACTACCATTTAAGGCATTGGTTTAACGTTTATAGCCTAGGAAGGAGATTCGGGTCAAAACTTTGCCAACGGACAAGAGAAGAAATGTGTTTTTGTAGTTTAAGCCATGCCCCAGTGTAAACGCTTATCAAAGGACATCAAGCAACGCTACAAATTTCAAGCATGATGAAGGCAGATTCATTGTATATTTAATTTAATATAATTGAAGTGGACCACAAACTTTTTCTTGCAACTTTGCAGCTTGATGTATTAGTTTGTAGGCTATAGTATAAGTGTATAAATAACAAAGGAATAAAATGTCAATTTAGGTTGGCTTTAATGATTACTATAGAACAATATTAGTGCACTGGATAATTCACAAGACTACCATTCAGAAGATTGTAAGTTCAGATCTTGTCTCTACCAAGATGCCACAGTTCAGCTCTCAGCTCAGGTTAAAGGATACCTGCTAAATGCTCAGTCTCCAACCTTCATTGTTCCCCATCTGGAATTCAAAGCCAGGCCCTAAAGGACTACCAGTGCATCAATCCTCTCTGTTAAATACTATAAATGTTCATGGACCTCCAAGTGGAAGCTTGTAATTGAATATCCAGGCTCTGTCAAGCTACCACTTTTGGACCATTCCAAAGACAAGATATTTAATGTTAAAACTGATCAATTTTATTGTTTTTTTTATATTTACACATTTTGAATTTGATGCCTGGAAAAGTTGAAGACTGGGAAAGTAGAGGAATTCTGGGTTGGGTATAACGGGAGCATACCTGAACGGCTCAGTCGTTCACAAGCTAGGATGGGGTAAGGTTCACCACTTTGTGATCAATTACTAGAGCAAATAGTCCAAAGGTTTGAGAGCAACATTTCTTATCATGCAATAACAATGAATTTAGAGATTTCATCATCTACAGTCCATAATATCATCAAAAGGTTCAGAGAATCTGGAGAAATCTGCAAGTAAGTGGCATGTCCGAAAACCAACATTGAATTCCCATGACCTTCAATCCCTCAGGCGGCACTGCAATAAAAACCGGCATCATTCTGTGGTGGATATTATCATGGAGCACTCAGGAGCACTTCAGAAAACTACCCTCAGTGAACACAGTTCATCGCTCCATCTACAAGTACAAGTTAAAACTCTGCCATGCAAATCAAAAGTCATATATCATCAACACGCAGAAACACTGCTGGCTTCTCTGAGCCTGAGCTCATTTAAAATGGACTGATGCAAAGTGGAGTGTCCTGTGGTCTAAAGAGTCCACATTTCAAATGGTTTGGGAAATCATGGACATCGTGTCCTCTGGGCCAAAGATAAAAAGGGACTATCAGGATTGTTACCAGAGCAAAATTCAAAGCCAGCATTTCTGATGGTCTTGGGGTGTGTCAGTGCCCATGGAATGGGTAACTTGTACATTTTTTGAAGGCACCATGAATGCTGAAAGGTCCATACAGGTTTTGGAGCAACATATGCTGCCATCCAAGCAACATCTTTTTTTCTGGGACGTCCTTGTTTATCTCAGAAAGACAATGCCAAGCCACATTCTACACATGCTACAACAGACTTCATAGTAAAAGAGTGCACGTACTAGTTCGGCCTCCCTGCAATCCAAACCTGATTACTATTATAAATGTGTGGCGCATTTTGAAACGCAAAACACGACAACAGAGACCTCGGACTGTTGAGCAAATGGATGGATTTGCAGATCATGGTATTCTGTTTTTATTTATGTGTTTTACAGTGGCCCAACTTCATTGGAATTAGGGTTGTAAGTGCTTTATCAACAGTCCCTAAACCCCACCCTATCAGCTTCCTGAACACTGACCACCAACAGTGGTGTTTTTTGTAAAGATGACAGAAAGAAGAGACAAAAAAGAAGATAAACAAAGCCATTGATTAAGGTCTTGTCTATGTTGTGTAGCACATTGTACAAGAGGCAGTGGAGTATGCCTCAGTACAGAATGCGTTCTCTGAGAGGGAAACAGAAGGTGAGAGAGAAAGAGAGAGACTCCTTTAATGGTGGCAAACGCTGACATTACAACCTCAGAGGCCTGGCACCATTGAAAAAGGGAAAGAAAGAGGGAGAGGTGCAGTTCCTCTGTTGAGAGGACATATCCAGACGAGCTCCTTTGTTCTGTGAGAGCATTGGGAGACTGGGGTGCAGTGCTATGTTGGAGGCCTTTTCACACATGAGAGAACACACAGAAAGCACATTAGATAATGATTGGTAGACGAGGACGGGGAAAAATGGTGATCTTACAGAGGTAGTCATCTGATCTTCCCACAGTAGAGACTGTCATGTGTGTTAATAAACGTTATCAGCACTTATTACAAATAGATAGCTCTCTGTTGTTTAATTACATACTGTAGTTCATCTGTTACTCTACATACTTTTACCTTAATACCTTCATACTGCCGATGGACTGAAAATTGTCCTCCAACCAAAAATGCCCAGTCACCAGCATCCTGTAGAGTCCCGTGAGCACTGATGAAGGATTAGAGAATGAACACAAATTGTGCAGATACTGTCTCTAACTGTACACCTACAATATGGGGCAGTAAGGTAGATATGTACAATGCTGCCAAAACCACTGCAGTTTTATTCGTCTGTAGAGGCCTTCGGACGATCAATACATGGTATCAGATTTCCATCTTCAGTTAATTGTGATGAACAACGAAAGTTTCGAAATTTCTGTGCTAATAACTTTTGAACCACAATAGATATTGTAAATCTGACTTTGCTATTGATTTCTGAGACAATTCTGGTCTTCTTAGATATGGTACATGACCACCTTTCCAGTATAAAAACTTGCCCTTGATTCAAAATGGTGGCTTCCAGGATGGCAGGCATGTTTTTTTTTTTGTTTTTTTTTAAAAGAGCCCCTCATCCATCACTTGCTGGGGTTATTATATATCAAATATTTCCTTTTCCCTTGGAAATAAGTGTGTCCTGTGGCTTTTGACTCACCTTATATGAAATAATGCACAGTAAGCGATCACAGTGTATAAAAACTCCAGCAGCACTACTAAAAATAATGTTATATGACATATAGGCTCAATAAAGCATGCTTTTCCAATTTTATGGGCAAAGATTTGCTGTTTTTGTGGCAATTTGGCAGTTGAGCTGAATAGTTGTGCTTGACCATTCACAATAAAACTTGTATCACTACATCTGGACCAATTGCCACAAGTGTACATCACTCGTAAGAGCTAAAAATACCCTGTGTTCTAAGAACAACAATCTGTAAATGTCAACTGATATTTACTTTACTCATGCCTGTTGTTCCCTGCATCCTGCACTAATGCTATTGACATGCTAATAGTCAATAGTCTTTTCCTCAGTAAACAATCTGGAGCAACTAGATTAGGAACTGTGGTAGCCTACTGGTTACTGGACTTTGGACCAGAAGGTCCAGGGTTCATATCCCACCTCTGCCATAGTTGGGTCCCTGAGCAAGACCCTTAACCCACAATTACTTGGAATGTAAAACTGTATTAATTGTAAAGTCGCTCTGGATAAGGGCACAGTAAAGTTGTGGACTGTGGTAGCCTAGCGGTTAAGGCACTGGACTTTGGAGGTGACGGTTCTGGGTTCAAATCCCACCTCTGCCAAGCTGCCACAGTTGAGTCATTAAGCAAGACCCTTAACCCACCATTGCTTAAATTGTAAGAATATATCAGTTGTAAGTCGCTCTGGATTAGGGCGTCTGCTAAATTCGGTAAATGTAGATGTAGATTACAATCTGGAGCAACTAGTGAAGCCTATTCTATACAATCACTCTACCACTGCACATTGTTCCCTGTTAGCTGCCCATGTTGTTCTGTCTTATTTTTTCTTAATGTACTGCACTGTGTTTTGTGGTGATATATTAATCGAATTGAATTTACTTACTTACTTACTCACACACACACAGAAAGTGTAGTATGTAGTGCTGGTAGCATGACCAAAAAATTGTATTAATATTTTCTTATTTATTACTAATTTGGTTTCACAAATTATCACGATATATTTAGGATAAATTGTTACTATGTGTCAGGAGTATGCAGATTATTAGAAAAAAAACATCATGTACTGTATATAATAAAGGTTTCGATCATTACAGAGTTTACAAAGTAATCACGAAACATTTTTTTTTTGCTGCGTTTGGACATCCCTTGAATCTGATGTTTTAATGACTGCACTGAACCTGTTTTTCTTGACTGGATTATTACCGTATTTGAAATGTCGCTCCAGCTCTTCCAGCTTTTTCTGTTGTACCTCGAGTACATGGCTTATTTTTTTTTTTTGGTTTTTGTTTTTTTGGCCCGCCGCCACCTTTTATCTTCGAAGGACTATAAATTCTTTATTATTTAATTATGTATTTACAACAATCATTGCACTTTTTTCATGCAGATAGGGTTGGGGGGTTCAGTGTTGGAGGGACGGGGGAGTGAAATGCAGGAAGAGGTGCAAGGGGGGAAACTGAGGCGATACAAATAGAGATCACACAAACAAATAAATAAAAAGCAAATAAACAAAAACAGGCAAAAATAATGTATGTATACACATATACATATATTGAAATATATAACTAAAAAAAAATAACAGAAACATGAACATATGTGCATTTTTTAAAATAATGTTCAACTATTTATTCGTTTGTTAGTTTTTTTGTTTTTTTAGTAAATGGCTTTTCAAGCAAAAGCTGAGCCATCGGCTTCACTGTTTCACTGGTGCTACTGGTTAATAGCATTGAATCTGATGGTTGCAATCTCATTCACTCGATGTTTTTGCTGAGGTGATGGAGTAAATTGCTGGTGTTTTTTGACAAACTTTGCAGTATATACTTTCAAACTGTAGAAAACTTTCAAACTGTAGACACGGCTTCTTCTTTTGCATCTCTGGTCTCACTTTCTTTGTCCTACATATCTGTTTTCTGTTCTTTGATCTGTCATCATTATGGAGCCTCTACAAGAATGAGCAAATTTTATGAGTAAATGTTATTCTATACTATGTGATAGTATGCTCTCTGGTTTGCTACCTGTACCCAGTATCTGTCATGCTTCCACTGTAGTGCAGAATAATGTTAAATAATTGCAATTGCTGTCTGTAGCAATACAGCATTTTTTTCTGCTATGCTAAATTCATACTCTATGGAAAAGTCAAACTAAGGCCAGCACTAGCACTATGTCATTACATAGTACATCCATTAATTTTTAGTTATAACATTTGTTCAGTGAACTTCGGGTATTGACCTTAACAGTAAGGTCATGGATACAAGCCAAAGAATTTTAGGCTCCTACACAGGGTTGCTGTTCTTTATTCTTGGATTAGGGTTGGCCTCAGTGTAGAGCTGCTGCTCCTTTAGATCAAGAGCTCAAAGTTGAGGTGATCCGGGCATCTCACAGGTATATCTTCTTGTCAGCTCCTGCTAGAACTGTTCCAGACATGTCTCTCTGGAAAAAGACCCCAGAGAAGACTCAGAAGCCACTTAAGGTATTATACATGACATCTGGATTGGGAAAATCTGCAGAATCTGTAACCGGGCATAGAAAAGTATTTGAGGATCTTCTTAGCCTCCTGCTTCCCTGAACCTCTCACCAGGATATTTGGATATGTCATCTCATGCGGAGGCCTAGCGATTAAGGTACTGGACTCTTCAAATCCCACCTCTGTCAAGCTGCCACAGTTGAGTCCTTAAGCAAGGCCCTTAACCCACCATTGCTTGGATTCTAAGACTTGGATAAGAACGTCTGCTAAATGCTGTTAATGTAAATCTCATCACTGCTCCTTGAGCTGTCACTGTGCAACTCTCAACCAGATGAAGATGGATTCCCTATTTTACCCTTGGTCCTGCCATTTACATTTAGATTTAGATTTAGTTATTTAGAAAATGCCCCCGTATCCAGAGCGAGTAGTTACATCTTACAATGTGCTAAGGCTCTTTGCTAGAGGGCCCAAAAGTGGCAGTTTTGCAGCGGTGGGATTTGAACGCTGAACCTTCTTGTTCATTGTCCAGTACCTTAACTGTTACCACAATACACACTGACAGGTTGGTTTTCTTATGTGTATCGGGGGTTCTTCCTTACCTCTGGTGCTCATTTGTGACTGTGTCGCAAAAATGCTTTAGCCAAAAAATATTATTTATCACATACCATGAAACCACATTTTAAATGTGACTTTCACATGTCACATTTCCAAATGCAGGGGTCTCACACCTTTATTTCCTTTAGACATCCCGCTGATGCTGAGTAGTTGGATAAAGCCATAGTATTTAAAAGGTCTCTCTTTTTCCTGAGCTTTGGATTGCATCTTAACTAATCAACTCAGATAACTTCGAATGGGCCAGGAACCACACTGTGGTTCGTATGGGAAAGAAAAAGGGACAGCAAAGAAATAGGGAACGAGCACTCCTGTATAAACATACCATACATCAATTACTGACCCCCAGTTGTAGGGTAGTATTGTTATGGCTGTCTTGTCATTCCACAGATAGCAAATCAATGTCCTGAACATTCTCAGTTCATCTGTAGTTGGATGATATATCCGAAGATTTTTAATTCAAGTTAGAAATACGTTTCAAAATGAATTATCCCCATGGAAAAATCCCCAATATTTTGGGAGCAGGGTTCTTTATTACATAATTTGTAGCTTAGATATTTAGAAATAGCATTTACAAAAACCTCTGCACCAAAATCATTACAAATATTATTTTTACAAAAGGTTCAAACACCAGTATTTAACGTTGGATTTGTCCCCAACCTAGATTTTATAACTTCTCTGCTCCAGTAAAATGATTAAAAGTGATAAAATCATTAAACAATCACAAAGTGTGTTTTTATAATAACAGAATATCATGCGCTTGTTCATATCTTTACAACTTTTAAAATATTTTGTACAATATAATGTTATCGACAACATTACCATCATTTCTAAAACAGCCTATGAACAAAAATGAATATTGTACCACCTTATCAACACAAATATTATTTAGAAATGAATTCATACTCAATTATCTCTCAATTATCTATTTATTTTATATAAGCTCTTGTAGAATAATATATAACATATAAACATATAAACATTATTGTATTTTGCAATTTAGGATGGTAAAAAGAGCCCCAGTTGAAGAGCCACCCAAGTACTGTTTTTATCTAACAAGTAAATAAAATGGGGACTGTGGGGCACCGGACTGTCGACCAAAAGGTCCAGGGTTCAAAGCTGTCCTCTGCCAAAGTACCACTTTTGGGTCATTGAGCAATTTGCTTAGATTGTAAGATTGTATTAGATGTAAGTAGCTCTGGATAATAGCATCCGTTGAATGAAAATTTACTTTAAAGTAAATTTACTAGAAGTACTTTTGGTACTTCCCTCTAAACACCATTCACCCAGTGTCCAACATGAAGTTGGAAACAACAGTACTTGAACAGTACTTGAAATATTCTAAAATATGTCTTAATTTGGCCAAAATATTAAATCCGTTATTTATGTGATTTAGCAGGCACCTGTATACTGAGTGTAATCAGTTAACACTGATACAGTCTTACAGTTAGTAATAAGTTAAGGTCTTTGCTCAATGAGTGGTAGCTTGGCAAAGCTGGGATTTGAACCCTGGACCTTCTAGTCCACAGTTCAGACATCAAACTTCTACAATTAAGGAAATAAATTGAAGAGACAAGGTCAGATTCAGATACATTTCGTACAGAAGGTATCGATGATGCTGTATAACTCCAGGAACCCAGGTTTGCTTCTCACTTTTGATTACCACCCTTGTGGATTTACACTTGTTCTCTCCTCCTAAAAATGTGGATCTAGGGATATGAGATTGAGGACTGGTGCATTTTCCAGTCTCTGACCCAGTAAACCAGATTCAAATAAATGAAAGAAAGAAATTGTAAAGCCTGGATGCAGGCTCACTTTTTCCTAATTCTCAACTAAATCCCTCCAATCTGTGATTTGCTTAGAAACTTAGTGCTATCTGAAGGATATTTTAATGCCAGAAAAATTCCCTTAAAAAAAAAAAGATTTTTTTGTTGTGGCTGGATTAACGTCACATTCGGCCAGCAGCTGGTGAAAAGACATTTGAGAAAAGGTATTTGAAGTTGTTCATTCTTTTATTTCCCCCTTAGTGACTCAGCTTCCAGGATCTCAGGCACCCCACCGAGAAAGACCCTATCCACATGCACACTCTCTTCTTGGAAGTGAACGCAGGGCTGATAAATTACTCTGTTTGTCAAATAGTGCCATGGTTTTGACCCTCCCACTCGAAAGAGATCCTTTTGGAGATGTTCATTTATCACTTAGCCAAGACCTCATGGAAAAGAAAAGCATGTCGGCTCAAGTGCTAATTACAGTGCATTGGAAGCTCCATTGAGGTCTTATTGAATTTGAAGACAGGGGCGAGAGTGAAATGGCGGGGGAGGGGAACATGCCATGAGGATTAATCCATTTTGAGGCTCTCAGGTCTGAGACACATATCGGGGGGGGTGTTGATGATGAAATTTGGCCTCCATTGCATCATCTAATTTGGCATCGCACTGTTGTGCCGATGTGTCGTGCCTTGTGAATAACCTGAGACAATTCATTTCACAAGAAAACAAATGATGTACAGGATTTACATTCACATTTTATGCATTTAGCAGACGCCCTTATCCAGAGTGACTTACATTTAATACAGTCTTACAGTCCAAGCAATTGTGGGTTAAGGGCCTTGCTCAGGGACCCAACTGTGGCAGAGGTGGGATATGAACCCTGGACCTCCTGGTCTATAGTCCAGTACCTTAACAACTAGACCACCACAGTCCCAGGATGAGAATTTATATGGTATTACCCTGCAGTTTGGAAAATGTGTGTTTGACCCCCTACTGCCTTCAAAACTGCCTTTATTTTTCATGACATCGATTCAACAGGGTGCTGGACATATTTTTCTGAGATTTTGGTCCATATTTATATGAGTATTACGCACATGTACGATGTGAAACTCCTGTTCCATTACATCCCAAAGGTGCTTTACTGAATTGCGATCTAGTGACTGTGGAGGCCATGTGACTGGAGTGAACATTGTCATGTGCTTTGTGAAATGGTGCATTATCTTGCTGGAAGTAGCCATCCAAACATGGTGCACTCTGCTCATAAAGGGATGCACTTGGCCAGCAATGATAACCAGGTAGGCTGTGATGTTTAAACAATGCTCAGTTGGTCTAAACATGAGCAAAGGGATAAAATTCTCTTCACACAATTGTACCACCATCCGCAGATCTATTTGTAAAATATTGGTAGGTAGAAATGGTCCTGGCTTGGACCCCAGTGGTTTGGGACCTTCCTGTGTACACATGGAGGTTTTCTCATGCAGTCAAAGATGTGTGTTGGGTAAATTGGTCCCTCTAATGGGGCCCCAGTCTGTGAGTGTATTTGAATACGTGCATGACCCTATAATGGATTGGGTCTAGGTTTGTTTCTGCCTTGTACCCCATGCTGTCGGTTAGGCACATACTTTCCACAGCCCTGATCAGGAGAAAGATTTTCTAAAAATGAATGAATGGTAGAACATTTTTCTGCAAAAAGTTTCTTCACCTTTGTTTGAATTATATTGTGGATTTTCAAAATGAAAATATGATAACACAAACAAGGAAGGAACTTATATGTGCAACTGTACTGCATATATTTTAAAACAATTTTTAAAATACTGAAAATAAATCAGAATTTCATCATGTGCAAAAGTGTCTACTAGTGTGTAAAGCCCAAGAACAAAACCGACCTGTTAATGGAAAATATGAAAACACAGTCGACTCCGGTTAATGGGACCACATCGGGACATGATAATTTTGGTCCTAATAACCGGCTGGTCTGATTAAATGAACATGCCCTATGTTACAAGCTGGGACATGCTATGTAACATATTAAATGTTTATTAAACTTTTATTGTACGATTTACACGTATAGCGAACGTACAAACA
>JAVSBV010016975.1:0-12262 GCA_033117975.1 Parotocinclus spilosoma | reverse complement strand
CTTGCTCAGGGACCCAACTGTGGCAGAGGTGGGATTTGAACCCTGGACCTTCTGGTCCAGAGTCCAGTACCTTAACCTTAACCGCTAGGCTACCACAGTCCAATCTTACGAATAGCTTGGCTTTCTTTCTACCGGTGCCGCCATAAAGGCATAATGGAGTTGAGGAAAGTTCACACCATTCAGCATTACTTGATTTTCTTAGTTTTTTTCTTTGGTGTGTTTTGGCTCAGTTCTGTTTAAAGGCTTAAGTGTATAATAATAATAATAATAATAATAATAATAATAATAATAATAATAGCAAACCGTAGTATTAGACCTGATATGTCATTTATTTTGTTAAACATAACCCTCTTATTAATGCTGTAACGACGCTGATCTTTTTTGTCAAACTCATTTTCGTTACTTGTCTTTCCACAATAATTTTGTTTTGCAATTTAGTTAACTGTTAACTAAGGCACCCAGTTACAGGTTGTGTCCAAAATAGTGCCTTAATCACTGACTTTACCTTCTACTAGGCATATATGAAGCAGTGTTAGGAGCAGAATTATTAACTAAAGGGTTTGGTCTGGTAAAATTCTTGATTTATTGGATTGTCACAAGATAACGAAAATACTAAGTTAAGCTCATATTGGAGTTTGTGCTTAAAAAAAAAAAAAATCAATGCTTAAAGAATGTTATGCTTTGTACCCAAGTTAGATATATTGCATGAAATGGTAACGTCAGCATGATGCGACTAAAATACACAAGCATTTTTGGCCGCCTGGCAGAGTTGGATTTGAAGACCAACCTTCCAATTAGTAGTCCAGAACATTAAACATTAAACCAATAGTCCTCACGGTTGGGCAAGCCATCTAGCTCAGATCTATTCCGGGGTAACAGAGCAGCATTTAAAAATTCCTTGGATAACATTCTCTGCCAAGGCGAATCGTTCTAAAAGCTCCAATAAGTTGGCTTGGCTGCCTTGTAAATGTCAGTAAGAGGTTACAAGTGGATTAGAATAGCTACGAATTGTGTAGTCTTTTTCAGACATCAAAGCGATTAACCCGAATTCAAGCCGAGCTCACTTAACAGGAGCGGGACGGAAAAAGTAAATTTAACGTACAACTTGTTGAAACCGTAAGCCTTTCTGAGCACAGTTTTCATGTTCGCGGGTCAATAATTCAATAGGCATGCAAGCAGGTGGACAAATCTGCGGTGACCTCGAGAATTCTTGCCGTGACCCGTCGGCTCAGTGGAGTGAGACGCTCCCAGTGTGACACCGTCCGAGGCCCTCTCTTACTCAACTGCCCCCCCCCCCCCGGTTCCCCTTCCCCCATCATCTAATTACAAGGAAAGGATTGTTATTGCTCACAATCCCAGACCTAAAACCTGATGTTCAGCAAGTGAATAGAATTAATCATCTTCATAATCTTGCTTAACCACTAAGGTAAATAAAGCTGCGCTTTCTCGACTGCAAGCCTACCATTATAAAATTAATGACACCAGTGTCAATATTGGTGGTTGCTGCCGTAGATGTAACAAAGTTAATGAAATCTTTACTGTCTCAATCCTCACGGCATGACTGTTTTGCCTTAAACAAAGCCGGATTTTGAATGCAAACTGGTTTTACCTCCTACAGCTTCAAAGACATTTTGTGCTTAGACAGCTGATGATGGAGCGCTTGAGAAAACGCCGTGTTTCTCAAAAAATGATTCGGTGTAACAGAATATTTTAATCTTCCTAGATTTTTATACACGTGTTCGATTCTGTAGCGCTATATTGGCTACTCACTGAGTATTAAAATTACACTGTTTTGTTGTGCCGTTAATCCATTGTTAGCGAGAGACAAATATGCGCTATATAGGCAAAAGTTTGTGGACAACAGAGTTCATAAGTCGCAAAATACAAGTCCAAGTCATTAGGCTAGAGTCCAAGACAAGTCTCAAGTCAAAACAACATATTAAAGTGTATGATTAATAATACACAGCTATTTTTTACTGAACAAAATACAGTTTTTTTGGGGTTTTTTTGGTTCCTTAAGCTTTCTTAAACATTTTAAAACATAGAGCACATGTTACATGTTGCCTCCCTTTGGTTATAGCCAAGAATTTTAAATTCCCCGTACAAAACTCCAGCCGAAGCCATGCTACCATCGTTTGCTTACATTTGGCGCTTCTCTTCGATTTCCCGCTCGCGATAAGCGGATGTTGTGATACGTCACGAGACAAGGGGCTGCGTCCCAAATCACCTAAGTAAAAGTAAAGTATTATTTTTTTTTTCTAACTTTCGCACACAGTGCCTAGATAACGGACTGACTCTTAATGTTCACGAGTCGTTTTGGACGAGTCCGAGTCGAGAGTCATTAGGGACGAGTTTCAAGTCAAGTCTGAAGTCTTTTTCTAGGCCACTTAAGTGCTCACTCGAGTGCCCGTCTCCGGTGGACACCGCTTCTACTTATTGAGCTCAGCATCACTCACTAGTAACATATTCAGAATTTAAAGCATACATTTCTGTTTTTCTATTGACACCCGCGCAGTAGAACAGGCCGTACTGATACCCAGAAATGAGCCAGGGCTTATTGTCCAACATCATCAAGTCGAGCCTGACCTCACACCCTTTTAGAACTACTAAGGCTGTTGTCTTGGCAAAGGTGGAGGCAAACCCTGTACTAATTCCAGTACCCAGTATTCCAGTACCTGTCCACAAACTTTTGGCTATATCGTATAGAAAAAACTTTGGAAATGGAAATGACCAGTAACCAATACTGCACAAAATGTTTACAAAAAGTAAACAAAAAATGGTAAATAAGTTGAATTATAAGTCACCACAAATCTAGTGTAGGTTCCCCTCATGGAGCCCGTGCTCTGGCCCAGAAGGCCCATGGTAACTGGTATTTAATTATTTTAAAAATAAATTGTGGCGAACTGAACCCTCAGATTTCATGGGGCTGCTTTACATGATCATTTGTCATCTGTTGTAACTCCTTAAATGTAGAAAGGGACTTTTGGGGGGTTCGATTAGGATTACTTTTATTAAATTTTTTGTCGTTTTTCTTTTTTTGCTTAAAAGAAATAAGGGAAACGATTGCTGTAAGCAAAAAAGCACTAAATGGCTTGGAAATGGGTGGCGACACCAAACGAACTTGACATTTAACTACATTTTGCTTTGTTGTGAGACTTGGTTTATTCGTCCGTCTCTCTCCACTGGGTTTTTAAGCACAGGGATGGGTGTGAATGGACTGGAATGGGATATTGATTGAAGTTCATTTGCATGGGATGTGTGATGGGTGTTTTGAAAAGGTGCTCAAGTGTAAAACATAAGTGCGGTGTAGTGTTTGAATAAAGGGTGGCAGTCTTTCATAACCAAGTGTTGTTGTGGATTATATTCCGGGCAAGTATTTGTTTGTTCTCGGTGTGAGTGAAAAGTTTATCTCCAAGTGCTTCTGTTTGTTCAAGAGTAAAACAAATGAGCAGGATTGATACTATCTGTATTGGCACATGGCTAAAGCTGCAGTATCTGTACCTGTATGTGAATTGGCTACAGTGGTGTAGGGGCACCTTTAACGAGTCCCCTTAATGTAAAAATGGGAGATCAAATGTGAAGTGACAGATTAGTTCCTCAACCTCTATATACTTTTATTGCTAAAGTAAATTATACATGCAGATGCTGTTACAGAGATGAGTAATACAAGTCAAAGG
Source organism: Parotocinclus spilosoma (assembly GCA_033117975.1). Taxonomy (NCBI): domain Eukaryota; kingdom Metazoa; phylum Chordata; class Actinopteri; order Siluriformes; family Loricariidae; genus Parotocinclus; species Parotocinclus spilosoma. The sequence continues at coordinate 8,585 of JAVSBV010016975.1, read as the reverse complement.
ACTTTAAACTCTTAAATCATGTTATTACTCTATAATAGTGGCAAAACACAAACATAGTCCTCAAGATATATACTATATAAATAGTATTTAAAAAAATAACGCTTCTATGGTCTACACTGACTTTTGTCTATATTCACTGCTCACAAAATTAGGCCATATTACATTTTGTTGCTAGTAAGTATCCTTTAATTTTTGTGAGCAGTCTATATATATATATATATGTGTGTGTGTGTGTGTGTGTGTGTGTGTGTGTGTGTGTGTGTGTGTGTACAATATATGTATGTATGCAAATTGTGTGAGTGTGTATATATTTATATGTATATTTATATTACACACACAGTAGTGTGCAAAAGTCTTAGGCCACCTTTAAATTTGTTTTGCTTTATCATAATATAGTGACCATATATAACACATTTCTGAGGACAGGACTACTAATTCCGATGATCTTCTTTCAAATGTTTGTGAGCTTAATATATATAGCATATATATATATGCAGAATAAATAAATATATATATATATATATTCTGCAAAGACAGGAACAATCCCAGACCGGGGTGCCATTAAGTTGTAGGGCGCACACAGTCACACACTAAGAGCCACTTTAGAGACACAAATTAACCCAACTCGCATGTCTTTGGACCGTGAGATGAAACCGGAGTCCCCAGAATAAATGTAGACATTTGTTTCCAATGTATATATATAGTCGGTATATCTGTCCTATAACATGAATAACTTTTTAATTCTAATGGTATCCTGAGACTTTTATTCATTGCTATATATCTACATTAATTTACCTGTCTTTATTTCTATATAAGTATCTGTCAGTCTAAATCATGGCTGTCGTTTTACATTTAGGGCGTGAACCGTGCTTTTGTTACTTGACGAGTGAGTTTATGAGATCATGGTTGTAAACCGTGTCCAAAACAGTCACCTAATCGTTTATTGCTACATTCTACATTCCACATTTAGCACTGTTATCCTATAGGGGACAGAACTGAGAATCTATTTTGGACACTCATTATACAGCTTGGCTCGCTGCTCTGTGGCAGCGAATTCCGTAGCTTAGTAACACGCGTGTCCATTTTTGACAAGGCGCTGGCTTCTTTGATCAGTTAAAAAACATTGAAACCCATTAAAAAGGTGTAGTTGTGTAATAAATTAGTTAGAAGCGCGATTGTGTTTAGTGATTAGTCCGAAGTCCTAAATGCGTTCCGTGGAAGCCGATTATGGTCAGCTCGTACGATCGAGAAGCGCTTTTAAAAGATCCTGTTTATTTAGCGTTCAAAAAACGTGAGCCATAGATCTACAGATACCGAGTCAAAGTGAGAGAGCACGGGGGCACTGAGAGCTATTTCAAACATTTCCCTGACTCATTTCTTTGTTGTTCTTTCTTCCAAATCTTCATATCTAGAAGTGGAAGGATCTTCTGACTGACTGTGACTCGCAGTCATTTTTAAATCAAAGCTCAGGCTCTGTGTCAGATCTTCAAAGAGGCAGACACGGCCACATGATCACATAGTAAAGTTTGCTGTGTCGCCATTAGGATTAACAGCATTTGACCCACTTAGTTTTATAGCGGCATGGAAACAGATGCATTTGCACTTAAGTGGTTAGTGTGCACAGTCCCTGCGCCTCGGTAACTATAAGGTGCATAAACCAGAGTCACTGCTTACTTTTGGGGAGAGAAGGGGGGGGGGAAATGTTGTTTAGATTGCAGCAATATTCGGACGTTGAGGAGGAACGCTACGTTAACCCTCTGGAATGCATAGATCCTCCCGGATGGAAAATAAAAGGAAATTAAAGACATCAGATTTATATCCCTGTGGCTTTTATTAACTCTCGTGTTTAGATGAGAATTCTTGACTTGCTTGTGTTTAGGGATCCCGTTACCATCATGGTATGTTTAAAAATGAGAACAATGATTTTAAGATGAGCAATCGATTCCAGGCACGAGTAACTACATTTTTTTTTAATTTTTTTTATTGTTATTACAAACAGTTATTGTGCGTTGGAGACCATGAGACATATCCTACATTATACAGATACAACACTGTTGTGTAATCGTTTTGTGAACTACACTTTGTCCGTATGACTCATGAGTGATATTAATCAGTCACTCATCAACTGGATTTGGAGAGCAAGAAAGGATGACCCAAGCCCACCCCGCCCCCACGAATCATCCTAAACGCGTCCCAATTGCGCATGTTTGTCAGATGGCACAAGGATGGCTTTTGCAGTCACTTTTGTTGGGTCGAGGCTGAGGAAGTTTCACGTGCCAAGCAAGTTGTGTGTTCCGGTTGCTCAGTGCTGCTAGTGCTCCTGAGGGTCTGGGTTCGAAAGCCAACCCTGAGGGTCGGGTGGTGCTTTTACGGAACACGGACAAACTGGCGGCCAGTTCAGTGCCTGCTCCCAGTGAATTCTGCCCACTGATCAGGATAAGCAGGGGTCAAAAGAGATCAAGGTCAAAACATATATCCTGTCTGTAATAGATACTGATTTTTTTTTTTTCTCACCATTTATTCTGTTACACAAACACATCTTGTATTTAAGATTCCACTTTTTTCTGTTTTTATTTACCATGCAGCCAGTTCACTTGAACCGAATTGAGAGTCAGGACAGTATATGCAGTGCTGTACAAAATGCAAAGAGGATCCATAAGAACTGCTGGACAGTCTGATCCTGTCCATGTCCCATCACTGTCGGTGTGTTTTGACACACCTGGGTGACCATAGACCCTACTGGACAGTCAATGTGGGGGCACTCTCGGCCCCTATGAATATGTTACTTTCTGCTCAGTCATTGTAACTGACTTTGCATCTCATTTGCAACTTTTTATTTGCTTTTCTGAGAATCTAATTTAATAAAATAAAATGAAATGCTTCTCATTTGATTGCGTCATATTCATTTCTAAATATCCCCTCCTTTTTGTGACGAGCGTCCATTAATATGCACACCCGATATGAGACATTGTCCTCCACCAGCGAGACACTGTCCTCTAACGGCGTTGTTTTGAATTTTGTCAAGCTCCATTGTTGCTAAATCTAAATATTCTTTAAAAAACTTGGACTACTTTAGATGAGTGCATTTGAAGATTTGAAACTTTATTTCCATTAAGATTAAGATTAAAATGATATTTGTTTTTAAGACTATCAAACAAAAAAGGAAATGACGATTGCTTTTAAGTCCTTTCCAGTTTATCGACCTGTTGACTACAATCATTAAAATATCTGTTCTTTTTAATGCGTAATTCTGTACATTTGTTTTTCTTTTTCTGTCTTAAAAAGTAATGATGCTAAAGATTGGCCTAAATACCTCGTAACTTTGTGTATATAGTAAACATAAACTGTTGTCTATACAATAAACAACCACGATATTAATAATATTAATCTATATATTATAAAATGTATATTATATTTGTTAAAATAGTGTATTGGGACTTGCATTGTAGACTGAGAAATATGTTATAGTAATAAATAAATAAACAGTAGCAATAAATAGTAGCAATTTGTGTATTTTTGTTCTTGGGGTACTGCAGTTAAAAATGCAGTGAAAATTTTTTTTTTTTATTTTAACATTTCGAAATGGCATTTAACAAAGTCAAAGTGTGTGTGTGTGTGTGTGTGTGTGTATAATATGTATGTATTAGGGCTGTACTGATCCGATTATCGGTATCGGCCCGACATTTGGCAAAATCTCTGGATCGGAGATTAATCTGTTTAATCTGATAACTTTCCCATCACGTTTATGCTTTACTCTAATTTGGACGACACGCCGTAAACGGAGATGTGTCACGTAAGCAATAGCTGGAACTCGAGTTAAAACTGTTAGCTAGCAGCGTTGGGAACCTTGGGGAAGGTGGGGTCTGTCTCTGGAAACCCTCATTGTTCCATGCATAAAATATAAAGACAGCAAAATATTACTGATTACAAAATGTTTTTTTCCACAAAGAGATAACGAGCGCGTATGTGCGCGAGTCCAGGGACTGCGGTGAACCATGGACCAGAAGGTCCAAGGTTCAGATCCCACCTCTGCCAAGCTACCACAGTCGGGCCCTCGAACAAGGCCCTTAACCCACAATTGCTTGCATTGTAAGACTTGTAAGTCGCACGTATGAATTGAGTGAATCGTATATAAGGAAAAGGTCCTGGCTAAAGGACGTCTGCTAAATGACGCGCGTGTGTGCGTGCGTGTGTGTGTGTTGTGCCTGACCGCTGCAAAAATATGTAGACTATGTCTCCTGAAAGGTTTTTTTTTTTTTTTCATTTTTTTTTTTTTTTTTTTTTCAGCGATACCAAGAAGAACCATTTGAAACATTCTGCAGAGGCTTATTTTCCACCATAAATATTACATGGTGTGGAAAGTTCTTTGTTTTTGTGATATCTTTACAAGTTTAATCTGTATCCAAAGCATTTGTGTGTTATCCTGTGCCAGTTTGTAGACAAAGCTCTCTCTGTCTTCGGTTGTTGACATACCAGCATGGCAGTGAGGAATTAGTAAGTCTTTGCTAATGTTTGTGCAACCAAATTAGAACATATTACAAAAAAAAAAAAACCCCTCTGCAAGAAAGAAATGATCCTCGTTTTCTTGTCCTTTTTATAGTCGGGATCTGTTTACCTCTTTGGCTCTGACTGCTTTCAATTAGAGAGCTACAGTGTTCTGCTTGTGTAATTACATTGGTTTCTGCGCACAGGCTCTTTGATAACGCTATTCCTTTTTTCATTTCGCTTAATGGGAATTTATGAGGAGGTGCACACTCTCGCCAACCTGTAACGTGTCTAATGCCGTCTCTGTCCTTGGACAGGATGAAGTCATTGCTGTGTCAGAGAAAGTTATTGTGAAGTTGGAGGACCTGGTGAAATGGACAGTATGGGATTCGTCGTGTTGGAAGAAGGGCCTGCACGCGTTGCCTCTGAAACCCTCGACGCTAAAGGAGCTGGGCAAGAACGGCCAAAGAGAAGGCCTGTACCGCTACAGGGAATCGACACTCAACAGCGGCCTCAACTTCAAGGATGTCCTGCGGGAGAAGGCCGAGCTGGGTGAGTGTCAATGACTTTGTTAGGTCATACAGTAGAGTAGGCCAGCATTTATGGAAGAAAGCACCTAGATTTGTTATATGCTTTCCACACATCAGTTCAGGTCTCTGTTAATGAAAACGACTCTCTGTTTGCAGAGATGATGACACGGTAGTGATGGTAATGAGTTCTCATTCATCTCAAGGCCCTTTTTATAAGGACACTTCCTTTGGCTTTTATGGCTGCCATGCTCATGTAGAAGCCTGAGAGGATTCAGAGGAAGGTTTGTTCAGGTGTCAGTGGTTTTACCCCTCCTCCTTGGGAAAATTGACATGATTATCAGGAACTCTTAATCCCTCAAATATTTGCCTATTGGAGTATTGGCATTTAACCTCGGAGTCATGCGAGCAGTTAACCGCCACAATGCCGTTGTTGATTTAGCTCATTTTGGCCCAAACTGGTGTTAAGCAAAGGTCGCTTCAGAGCACTTGCTAGTGGCAAGCTGCAGGTTTGAATATTAAGAAACCCTCCGACATGGCTTGGGAGTTAATATTTAAATACTACCACCATTTTGGATGTCAGGTTTAATGTTTTTTTTGTAGTTTACTCTTATTGGTTGGACTAATTAACCAGCAAGGGAGCACATCTGAATAATAAGCACTGCTTCTCCACTTAGAACTGAATAAAATACATATAGATCCCGATCAGGACCCGAATTCACCAGATTCTTAATGAAACATTTTTACAAAAAATGATGTTCTTCACAAATCTTCTGAAGAAAGGGATTTTTTTTAAAGAGCAGATAGAAGTTTGGTCGGCTTGTATATGTTCTGTTCCTAAATGTTTCGGAACGTCACGATAGCCTCACGCTTGTCTGAAAAAGCTGTAAATTAAATGAAATTGGTCAAACAGTTTAGTTGTTAAGGCTCACATTGTGATAAATAATTTTTTCCCTCTTCATTTCTTTAACTTTCTCCCTTTATTTCTTGTTTGCTACAATTATTTGGACGCTTGGTTTTATTTTTATTTTTAGCGGATTAAACAAAGAACGTAAATGACGGTAAATTTAATTGTGAGCAATGAAGATTATTTCAACAAAAAATTCTATAAGCAAATGATCAACATTTTCTTAAGGTAGTATTTGAGAATTTTTTTTTTTTTTACAATTGCATTTAAGAACATAAACTTCTTAGTGTTTGTCCTAAGACCCTTTGTAAGCTGTTTTTTTAAAGCAAGCTTTAATGAATCTGGCCCCAGATGCTACTGGAACCACGTTAGTGTCCCTGCAGGTTCCCAGAATGATCCACCACCCAAATAGGACCTCATGTGCTGGTCCTGACCATCACAGAACAGTAAAGGGGACTAACATGTAGACTAACATGTAGACGAACAGACGGAATCCAGTCTGTAATTCTAGATTTCCAAAGCGCTTCTATGTAACCGAGCAGAAAATGCAGCGAGTGTAGAAAGGTGGACCTAATAAAAGTGATCGGTAACAGGGAGCATTTAATTTGTACACCTCCAGCCACGGGTGGCAGATAGCTAGTTACCAAAGTTACCTCGGCTCATGTTTTTTGTGCCATTGCCTTTTCGTGTGACGTCTGACAGCAACGGCGTTTTCTTGTTCGAAATATCGATTCAAAACTTTCAAAAACTGCTTCTGACATCCCTAAAGCACTTTGTATGTTCAGATATAATCCTGTTCCTGTGCTCGAATGGGCAACCGTTTTGCTTTTTCTCCAAACGTGAAATAGTCACGTGTTCAGTCGCAAAGCAGACCTGATTACTGCTGTTCGCTAACATGGCGACATGTTTGAAACGACATGGCATGCATTTTCTGCATCTAACATGCCTGATCTTTCTCACGGTTCTACACCATCCGGTATAAACGGCACAATAAAAAGCTCTATGGGCGTATAAATATGTCATTCCTCCATAGCAGATACACGCCGGAAGCCAAGAAATAAGCACGCGGTCTTGCAAACCCTCTTATTTTAGCGCGTGTTCTGGTTGAAACGTCCACTTTGCGTCCAGAGCTTAAGGTTTTCGGGCTGATTGAAAAGACGTCTTTAAGAGCTACACTTACATATTTCCCTGTTTAGCCCAGGGGGTAATTATACAGCAGCGGCTAGATCTTTTTTTTTTTTTTTTTTTTTTTCCCCACCTTGCCAGTTGCAGGAATTTGCATACGGCTTTGTCTTTGAGTCCGCAGAAGCAAATGGTAAATTGCCCTCGGATCGTCTGATGTATGCGATGAGTGTGGCGAGATTAGGTAGGAGAATCAATAATGGACGCTTTGTCGCTTAAGCTTACGCGAAGGCTACAGCTGCAAATGCGAATCAATAGGAGGGTAACAAAAAAGATGTGTGATTTATTTTGTGTCAGCCTTCAGAGCTTATTACTTTGCGCGCGTCGTTGCTAGTGCGCATTTGTTTACTGTTAATAAGTCGCTTTTTAATGACTGTATTAGCCTGTTTATGTTGTCAGGATTTCGAATTGGATTTAGTCAGAGTGCCTGCACATTCGCTTTGTAAGCAGAATATTCTGGCAGTGGAGCAGGGCCAGCTCGCTCTCTCTCTCTCGCTCTCGCTCTCTCTCACACATTCTGTGTCTCTCTTTCTCAGTTTTCTTTGTTGCCCACCGAAAAGAAAGGGATCATTCAGCAGGGCAGCTCTTTTCACTTACACAAGGCAGCCTTAAAAAGGACGTCTGCTTATGGGAAATAAACCAATCATTGTACATATCATGAATTGGACGTGTCAGTTTCGGGTCCAGTCCTGACCTTCCAGCGGGGTTCTCTCCCCAGCGCTTAATTTGTAAACGATGAGGTCCTGATACACCAAGCTGCGATCCAGTGAGACGACACACAGTCTGTAGATATTAGCGTGAAATGCTGTCATATCGATGTGAGGCCTATAGCTTTCACATGATGACAGTCTATCGCTGAGGGATTCGGGGTACTTACACAAAGGGCTGGATGGGCCTGTCAAGGGCACATTAGATCAATTATTCAATACAGAAACAGAGAAATTGATCACACAATGTAGGTTTGGCCCCCAAAAAAAGCCGCCTGGCAAAACGAATACCCAAATTATCAGTCTACTCCGTTATTCAGTTTGTTCTTGCTTTGATCCTTTGCAGTCGATCCTTGCTGTTGGTTTCAGCCTCGTGCCATGGCCACTCTTGGGTTTGGCTTTTTAGAAGTTTCTTAGAAGTATTACCTGGGGAAAAATGCATCTGTCATTTAAAGGTGATGTTTTGTGGTTGCCAGGTCGTGGGTAAACTGCATGGCGGGATGTTTGAAAGTCTAGTGTTCCCGCGCCACTTGGCGGTTCACCTTTCGCGGCCTCGGGTTTTTAAAAGATATGAATGGAAAAAATATATAGAGGATTTCCGCTGTTTCACAGGTTTTGTCGGAACTTTTACATTAAATAAATTACAACATGTATAAAAAAATATATAAAATATATAAATTCTAACAATAAAGGAATGTTCTAAATGATAAAATATGATGATTGACAGTAAATAGCTGTTGTAGCTACACAATGTGTAGGATATTTTGGTGCTGTAAG
>JAVSBV010016954.1:0-12262 GCA_033117975.1 Parotocinclus spilosoma | reverse complement strand
TAAACATTTAATATGTTACATAGCACGTCCCATCTTGTAACATAGGGCATGTTTGTTTAATCGGACCAGTCAGTGATTAGGACCACAACGATCGCGTCCCGATGTGGTCCCATTAAGCAGAATCGATTGTATGTATATATATATATATATATAAAGGATGTATTTTTCCAGTGGACCACTGTACATCTGACTGTTGATCTTTTACTGGGCTTAGAGCTTGTTGTGTCGTTCTTACCGATTCAGGATGAAGGACGGCGTGGAGCTGACTCGGGATGGAAAGTACCGCTTTAAGAAGGAAGGCGTGAAGCACTTGCTCATCATCAATGAGGCCACTAAGGAGGATATTGGGATGTACTACGTCTACACGAGTGGAGGAGAGTCAAAGGGAGAGCTGGAGGTGGAAGGTATAACGTCATTATTGGTTTAGATATCTTGTACAGAATCAACAGGATGTATTGGTGACCTTAATTTGAGCCTTCATACCATCCTGTCTAAACTGTTATCAAAAGATAATAAGGTGATTTATCATTAATTAACTTAATTTAAGTGTTTAGAAACTCTTAAACCACCACCTTTATTCTCCTGCCATTAGTTATTCATCAACGTGGGCAAGTTTAAAGAAAATCAGAGCAGCATGTTGATCTTTCAACAGCTGCAGGTCTAAAAATATCAGTTATATACTGAGCTGTAATGAAGCTGTCTGGAAGAGGAAGCAAGTGTGTTTTACTCCCACGCACAGCGGGTTAGGAAGAAGAAAATGTACCCAGGGTTCAAGAATATGGGAGTCATCTCTCTCCAGACTCCAGTCAGACTAAGCTAAACACTTTGGAAGACAGACCAGACATTTTTATTGGAACCAGGTTCTGTGTTTAGACAAGACAAGATGGCTTTACAAAACTCATGTTGTGGCTGGTTTCCCTCCAAACACTAGGGTCCACTGTTAGGATGCATGACACCAGGGAAGCACCAAATTGTTTTAAAATAAAGGCTGCTGCTGCCTGGTTGGCTCTTCCAACAAGACGATTACAGTCTAAAACAAAATGTCCAAATCTCTCAGGGTAGGTGAGGAGAGGCTTGTTAACCTAAACCCAGTTTACAAGAGAGGATCTAGAAACCTGGAGGATCTAGAGGGGTTGTGTATTAAGCAGCATGGTAAAGATCTGGTACAGACCAGATATATCTGTATCTCAGATAAGGAACTGGAGGTGCTGCAGAGCATCGCAGATCTGACGGTGAAGGCCGCCGAACAAGCTATGTTCAAATGTGAGGTTTCGGATGATAAAGTGACCGGCAAGTGGTTCAAGGACGGAGTGGAGGTCGTACCCAGTGACCGCATCAAGATGACTCATGTTGGCAGGTAAATCACTCTTTTTTAAATGCTCTTCTGCTTGTGTACGTCATTTACTATCATCTCTTTTATAGATATGAAATGTTTAACAGCCATAAGATCAATGTCTGTTCGTTTTAACAACCGAGGTCTTAAGAAGTATATCCACAATCCAGATCCACAAGCAGAGGTGGGAGTTTAAGAGCAGAGATCTGTACTGTACCGCTCCAGCTTAGTAGCTCATGGTGCCGTGTAGATGGTAGAGTTCCACGCGCATTTTCAGTTTTATATTCAGTGACACATTTGCATATCGTTTTCACGCAGTTTTCTCATGAATATTTTAAAAGTGACTTTGGTAATGCCCATTTCGTACTTTGGACTGACGAAGGTGAGATGTTTATTATAATATGCAGAATCCACAAGCTGCTGATCGACAACGTGAAGCCGGAGGACGCTGGAGATTACACCTTCGTCCCTGATGGCTACGCACTCTCCCTATCAGCCAAGCTTAACTTCATAGGTATCGCACATACGCACCTGTCTCACTGTCTTTGTGGGGACTTCCCATTGACACAATACCTTAACCTCATTAAGATAAAGAATATCTTTCGAAAATTACAATTGCTAATTTTTTCACAAGGTAAAGTTAGAAATGTTTAGCCCCCACAATGTAATATTACCATACCACACACACATACACGCAATCTTGCTTATTAACTCTTTATACTCATTGATATGACTTCCTCTTGTTACTGTTAATCCTAACCCTAACTTGAAGCTCTGTAACCAAAAGGATATCGTTTGTTGTTGAAAAAAGTTTGCTGGGTTCTTCATGTGCATTTTGCACTTTTGTAAACACAAAAAACAAAAACAAAAGATATAAGACTATAAATATGTCCCCTCAAGGTGAAAATGTCAGGACGTTTAGTCCTTGTAATGAGATGTAAACATCAAATATCTGACTTTGATTTCTTTCATCCTTACAGAAATTAAGATTGATTATGTTCCTCGCCAGGGTAAGTAGCTAGTTTTATACTTTACTAATGTAGTTGTATTTTATTATTGTTCATTATTAAATAATTATATCTGTTGGACGTTCTGTTCAGATTGCGCAAAGTTTGTCTTAGATAAGCTGAGAAAAAGTTAAAACCATACAGAGCAGTCCCCTCTTTCCTTGCAAATGGTATGATCCACTTTCTGATTTTTTATGTGTGGTAATGACTCATTTTTGTTTCAAAACAACAACAACAAAACATGGAATTGGTCTCTCTTTTGGTCTCAGCCCTAAAACGCTGATCCTTGAATCAAACTTGGCCCTGAGCATAATAAAAAAAAACCCATAAACAAAACTTGCTTATTAGAATACAGTGTTAGCTTACTATAATGACAAACAATGATGTTCATAATACTAATACCATACATACTAAAAATAAAAAATAAAAAGCCTAAAAACTTAGTTTAGAACCGTTTTCTGATGGTTAATTAAAACAACTCTTGATTTCGTGATCCATCCCCACCATCTTTATGTCCAGATCCTCCCAAAATCCACCTGGATACCACTGGGAGCTTTGTGAACAAAAACACCATCATCGTGGTGGCTGGAAATAAGCTGCGTCTGGATGTGGAGATCTCCGGAGAGCCACCTCCGACTGTCTGCTGGAAAAAAGGAGATAATGTAAGTCTCTGCACTTAAGGAGCGTCACTGTTTGGAGGAGTAAAGCTGTAAACTCTCACTGTGTTGGTTCCAAAAGACTGTGATTTTTTTTAGTTTATGTAATATAGAGGTTGTGAACAATGTTAAATGATCATGACGTCTGTCGGTGTAGGAGGTCTCAGCTGCTGAGGGTCGGGTTCGAGTGGAAAGCAGGACCAACCTGAGCAGCTTCGTGATCGAGGGAGCGGAGAGATCAGATGAAGGACTTTATAAAATCACAGTTACTAACCCGGTAGGAGAAGACAAAGCTGAGCTCTTCATCAAGATCGTAGGTACGAGAGTGTGACGCTTTATCGGCAGAACCAGAAGTGAGGAGTGAGGAGAAGTGAGAAGGATCAAAAGTGAATCAGTAATACGTTCCTTTTGATTTCTTTGTTTTTTAAAATTATTTTTAGACATCCCCGACCCTCCAGAGAATGTGCGTTGTACAGGAGTGGGTGAGGACACGGCCTCCATCCTCTGGGACGTGCCCAAATTCGACGGTGGAGTTCCAGTTAAAGGCAGGACTGGACAATAAAACTATATAGTAATATGTATTCTAAATGTATCGTTTGCAAATGATTCACATTGGTTTTAATATTTTTATGCTTCTCACAAAGTAATGAAATATCCCTTAACTTTTGTGAGCAGTGTATTAAAGATTAAAATGTATTTTTCGAGGATGAGCTGACCAAGATATCACACAATTTCCGATACGTGAACGTGCCAGCGGTACCGCTAACTCATTTATCTACACAATATCCAAAATCTAATCTGTTCTACAAATCACTCCCTCACATTAAACTAAGCCCACATTAAGTGAACCGAAATATAAATACAAGTAAACATTAGTAAACATACTTCGCTGGCTGCAACCAAACAAAAGGGAATGAGTCCAGTCTTAGAAACTCTAAACTAGGAACAAATCTGGTAGAGACAAAACCAAAAAGACTGATTCTTTATTTAAAGCAAATCATGAATCAATGATTAAGTGATTTGTAAATATGGCTGTGCTGATTCCCTATAAGTGCTGTCGTAGCCATATTTTATTCATTTTTGGCTTCCCAAGCTTAGAGTCAGTAGAACTGCAGTCCAGCAGAGCAGTATTTGTCGATTGCTCCTTTACGCGTCCTTTCGTTTGCAGGTTATCTGATGGAGAGGAGGAAAAAGGGCTCACCCAGGTGGACCAAGCTGAACTTTGACGTGTATGAATCGACCACGTATGAAGCGAAGAAGATGATCGAGGGCGTCGTGTACGAGATGAGGGTGTTCGCTGTTAACGGCATCGGCATCTCCCAGCCCAGTGCCGTCTCCAAACCTTTCATGCCCATCGGTGTGCCTCAATTTACATCTAAACTGAACAAGTTCACAATTAACTAGCTACAAATTGATGTCCAATACGCATTTATAGGTTTATTAGCACAATGCCAACATGGTCGTGTATATCAAACTTTAAGAACGTTTATGTGCTTATGTGTAAAGGCTGTAACACAACAAATTCGATTTTTTATGCAGATTATTTGGACAACAGTAAAAGAATTAGAGCTTGTCTATAATGACGGTATCTGCCACACCAAACAGGATTTTTTAAAAACCTTGTTTTAAACTCTCTGACCAGTCAGCGTCGCTTCTGCGCCCCATGAAGAAGCTCCTGTATTTTCAGTCTGCCTCTCTGATGGAAACATTTTCATACCTGGAGAGATGGAAAGAGTACTAATATCCATAAAACAAAATCAAAAACAGTAAAAGTTACTTGGTTAATTACAGTATTTACCAGTGGAAGGTTGGTCGATCCTGTGCAGTGTAAAAAGGAAAAGGGGATAAAAGTATCTCAACTATTTTTTTGATTAAAACACCACCATACAAATTAAAAGTGCAATAACAAAATAGAACATGTTGACATTAGATTTAAGAACTGACAACCACTGAAGGGTGTATAATAAAGCTGACGTGTTTCCTCAATAAGGGCCAGGGGTAAAGTTGTAGTCAAGGCTACAAAGGCCAGATCAATAGTTTTTTTTTATCATACAAGAGTAAACAGTAGAAAATTAAAAACAAATTTGTAATTCACTTTACATTCATGATCATTCATTAAACAAGATTAATAATAATCGGATTTCTGTAAAAACTTACTGGCAGTGTTCAAGGCAAGGGCGATGGTGTTTAAACCGAGCGGAAAAATTCCATAAAACAATAATAATAAAATTGCTACTTTTTCTCGTGTGTTGCAAACTTTATTACGTTGCTAAGTGGACATTCTAGTTGCACCCAACGGCTGCCTTTGTTTCTGTCGCTCTCTCACCCACAGCCCCGACAAGTGAGCCAACCCGGCTAGTGGTTGACGACATCACCGAAAACACGTGTGCTCTCAAGTGGCGCCCTCCAGAGAGGATCGGTGCAGGTGGTGTGGATGGATACATCATCGAGTACTGCCTAGAAGGAGGTGAGAGACAAGAACTGTCCATGTTTGGTGGACGGAACCTCATCTTGTGGAAATCATTCAGAAAAGGGAATTGTATGTTGTGTTTTGGACAATGGTTTGCAGATCAGATAGTTCTATCAGAGGCGTTGAACCAGTAAGACCAACCAAGAGGAAAAACAATATACAGAACACGACATACTGTATGAAAAAATATTTAGGTTAATTTTTTTGGTAGCAAGGATCAAACCTCAAAACACCTAGGTGTTAACATTTATACCTCCAATGTACTTCCTCTCATTCCAGTTCTTACTTTGTGTGCTACAGGGACCGAGTGGGTGCAGGCGAATGAGTCCCCGGTGGATAAGAACAGTTATCGAATCCGGGGGCTGCAAATCGGGGCGAAGTACCTGTTCAGAGTGACGGCGGTGAACATCGCCGGGCGTAGCCCTCCGGCCGAGATCAACCAAGGAGTCAGCATCATAGAGATCACTGGTGAGAAAGTGTGACCTTTAACTGGAACCCAATATGTAAAACTCCCTTGCTTAAACATTCTACGACCAACTCCAAATCAGTACCTGCCTTGTTTAAGTTATCTTCGCCTATGGCTTGAGAAGAAACTTTTTCAAATAATACTTGAATAGCAGTATTTAAGAGTTTGATGTCTTACAATATATGATTTTAACCATATCTCCCACTCCTACTGCTTACAAATTTCCTCTATTTTCTGGCTGTCTTCTAAAGAAGAGACTAAGAAATAATTATATATGGTCAAAATAAATGATACATGTTCAATATATACTGTATATATATATATATATATATATTATTGCTAAAACAATAGTATATCTAATCTAATGGTGCCCTAAGACTTTTGCACAGTAGTGTAAGCATGAACGATCTTTGTCCCTGTTCTTAAACTGTATTATAAAAGTAGTAATTAAATAGCATTGTAAACGTCCTTATTGCTTATATTTGTGCATGGATTCACATGTGCATAGAATCAAATGCTTCTGATTCAGTACCAAGGAGAGTCGATGCAGCAATTCAAGGCCTTAACTTCTAACTAGAATCGGAATCGTCACATATTCAGGGCGTACAGTTTAAACAGATGCCATAAGTCATAAAGCATAGAGAAGGGCTGGTGAGCAGTGGCTTATTATTATTTAAAGGAACAGGAGCTCAATCTGACCGTTCTAAAAAGTGCTGTTTGGACAGGTTGAGAAGGATTTGTGATGTTTGATCGATGAAGTTTTTTAACCAAAGCATGTCTTTCTGTAAGTCCCCAGGGAAAATTTATTAATCTCAGAAAGAGCGGTGTACTATAGGACCTTTAAACCTCATCTTGTCCCTCAGAACACCCCAGGATCCGCCTCCCTCGCCAACTGAGGACTAAGTTCATCAGGAAAGTGGGAGAAAAGGTCAACCTTGTCATTCCCTTCCAGGTCAGGCTCACACATCACCTTGGTGTGATCTAAGTGCTAAGTCTATGAGCAATAATATAAATAATGTAAATATATGAGCTACAGTATAGAAAAGTTTGTGAACCCATTGTAATCCCTCCAGTTTGGTTTATTTTGCTTTTTCCTGCTGATGGGTGTGGTCCACTTGTAATTTTTGTATTCATTTCTGGATTTAGATTTTAGTCATGATAATCAATAATCAAAAACGAATAATGTAGCTGTTAAATACGGTTCTTCAATCACAGTCAACCTGTTGTTCTTTACATCAGGGAAAACCTCGCCCTGTGGTGACCTGGTGTAAGGATGGCGCTCCAGTGGACTCATCGTTGGTCAACATCCGGACCAGTGATATCGACACCATCCTGTTCATCAGGAGTGCTGGCAGAGAGCATTCGGGCCAGTACACACTCTCAGTGCAGATCGAGAACATGGAGGATAAAGCCACTATAGAGATCCAGATAGTAGGTGAGTAGATGGTAAATGCCTTTTCACACAGAGATGCAGAAAATGCATGTCAAGATAAAAAAAAAACAACAACAAAAAAACACAGAGCCACCCATCAGTCTGAAACTGAGGAACTGCGACATTCCCCAGATTTGTAATCGGAGCATGTCCTAATTTCTGCGTTTTCCAGGTGCTTTAAAATCTGGCTAACCAATAAGAGCTCAGATGCCAGTCAGAACAGCTCATAAAGAGCTTATGTCCTATAAGCTAACAGGTTGAATCTAAATACATGGATATTAAAGAAAATATCAGGAAAATATCAAATAGCACTTCAGGAGAGTGGGTTAAATGATATTGAGAGATTAAAGAGCATGATCCTTACTGATCCTTACTGCTTTATCAAGGGGAGAGACAGATCTGTGCAATAGGCAATAGGTAGATGATGGAGTCAGTTACACCAATGGCTGGCTGATAGGCAAACCGTAGTGAATCCATCGCTGGTTTGACAGGCAAAAACAAGCTTTTCCATGGCCATAAGATGAGAGGTCAGAGCTACTGGCCTGTAGCCATTTAAATGAATGGGGAGTGCAGTTTTTGGTATTGGAACCACACAGTGTCTTCCAGAGGACTGGCACTCTCTCCTGTTTCAGGCCGTTTTCAGGTCAAAGATGTACTGGACTATCCCACACAGATGATCTGCACAGTGCATCAGAAACCCAGGTTTGATCCTGTCTGGACCCGCTGTGTCCTTCACTTTTTCTCCCTCTTGGACTGGAGCTGGACTGAGGCCTTGAGGTTGATAGTTGAGGTGGGTGGTGGGTGTGAGATGGTGTGAAGGTGGATGAGGGGAGCAGTGTGTCAGTGACCAGGGAATAGCAGAGAAGGTGTTGGAATGGTCATGTGAGCTGGTTTGGGGATTGTCAGATGTCTGAAACACTGCTGAAACTCTTCCCCTTGCCAACTGCGCTTAAGATGAATTTGATTCCGCAGTTTCAGGATTACAAAGCAGTGGGTGGGTGGGATGATGAAGGATGCAGAGTGAGATTATAGGGTGGGATTAGGACTGGATTAAGGGGGCCTAACTCAATTCTGGCTAGTTAGGGGGCTGATGAGAAACAGCAAATGTTTCTGATGAGCCACTTAGTCACGGTGTGCTGCCAGCATCCTGCAGTCAGGCCAGGATTAATGCCACACACACACACACACACACACACACACACACACACACACTCTTTGATTAACTCACAGTGTCTTAAAATTAGGACAGCAGGTCTATGTTTAGCCAAAAACTGTTGCCTTACTGGTTTACTTTTCTGTTAACACACACAAACACACACTATGAACACAGAGAAGCCTGGTCCACCCATCAATGTGACAGTGACTGACGTTTGGGGTTTTAACGCCGCTTTGGAATGGAAACCGCCCAAAGACAACGGCAACAGTGAGATCATCGGCTACACCATCCAGAAAGCAGACCTAAAGACCAAGGTGAGGATAGAGAACACACACACATGCATACACGCACACACACGCATACACACACCCATACCCTGCTCCTTCAACATGTCACCAAAGCACAGTCAATCTCCAGTGCTCACTTGATCCACCATAAAGCCCTCTCTCATGCCCGTCTTTAACAAGGGTGCTAATACTTCATATTGATTAAGCTATCATCTAAACCTGCAGGAATGGTTCACGGTCTACGAGCATAACCGCAGGCCAAGCTGCACCGTGTCGGATCTGGTCATGGGGAACAAGTACACGTTCCGAGTCTTCAGCGAGAACATTTGCGGTCTGAGTGAGGAAGCAGGAGTGAGCAAGAACCAAGCCGTCATCGGCAAAACAGGTGCACACACACACACACACACACACACACACAAACACACACACACACACAAACACACACACACACATGCGCGCGCACACGCACAAACACACGGGATTATGGGGGACTTTTAATACAGGAATTATATTTGTATTATTTTGGAGGTTCATAATATGAAGTATACAGATTTATCGTTTTATGTCAGGCTTTTTATAGCAGCAACAGGGGACAAACTGGGTGTCCACAAATTTTGGGTTACATAGCTAGCTTCTCACATGTTTTTTCTTTACAGCATTTGACAGAAGTACTGTATATATTGAACAGATCATGGAACTGACTAGAAGTTACTAATCAATCAGGGAGTCAGATTTTAATCCTAATTTCCAGGTTTTTATTCCCAGTGCTCATCCCTATGGGATAGGGACAGAGCAATAATTTACAAAAAGTATTATAAGATAAATAAATAACACAATAAATAACACAACTGAGGGTAAAAAATAAACCAAATATATATTTGGTGAGAAAACTCACCTGAAGACATTTTGTTCTGATAATTTGTTTTGGATGCACCACGTCCATTGTGTATATTTTCAATGCAAACAAAACCGCATCCAAATATTATGCATTTTTACGTCATTTTTTTGGATTGCATTTAAAAGCAAGTACTTTCACACTTTCTCTCAAACAAAGAACAGCTACTTTTATCGGAGTGGAATTTCATCGGATTATATGATCGCATTATTTTTCCATGTTGCTTTCCAGGTCTTATCTTTAAGACTAAACCGTTTCAAGAACGAGACATGACCAGCTCCCCCAAGTTCATAACGCCTCTAGTCGACAGATGTTTTGTTGCAGGATACAATGCTGCCATCACTTGTGCCGTCCGCGGCTCCCCAAAAGTAAGTGTACATGTGAGTGTCCATTAAAGGGGAAAAATACATATTTTAATATTTATTCATCTCTTCTCCGACCAGCCAAAGATCATCTGGATGAAGAATAAGATGATAATCTGTGGCGATCCCAAGTTCATCATGCAGAACAACCAGGGGGTTCTGACGCTTAACATCCGCAAGCCGAGTCTGTTCGACGGAGGAATGTATACCTGCAAAGCCGTCAATGATTTGGGAGAGGACGAGGTGGAGTGCAAGATTGAAGTCAAAGGTAAATGACCAGAAGTAGACTGTGACCACCAAAAATACAAATCCTATGAGTTCTCTGTGGGATTTAGGGAAACTAGCCCATCCTTGCCAATCATTTTCCCATGAAATAGCCCATTCTTGTTATTCAGTGGGTCCTGTAACTTATCCAACTCTTGGTTTATACTGCATCAGGATCTTATCCTGTGTAAACTGATGATTGTAATAATAGTTTCATGCAAAAGGCTTAGTCTTTAAGGTACAAAGCTGGGCAGAGGATCTCAGTTTATCAATAAATGTTTGTTTGGGGGAAAGATTGGAGACTGGAATATAAAGGACATCATAAAAATTAAAATTATTTGCTTTCCTGGTTCTTCTGATGTGTGTGTTTAATCTGTTTTTCAGTCATAACAGAAAAAGACGCGAAGAAGTGAAGATGACACCAAGAAGCCTGGAAGGAGGTGGTGCCATGGAATGGAGGGAATAAATGAACGACTTGAACATGAGCTCTGGTCCGTATCGCTGCCTTAAGCCACGATTAGTAGATCGTAGATTAGTAGAGCTTTTTTATCGGATTCGTAGTCTTTCTTCGGAATGTGTCAGTAGCCTGCATGTTAAAAAAAATAACAGTTCCAGTTTATGTTTGTGTAGCTGCAGCAGCTTTGTGGTGGAAAAGTTAAGATGAAACTGAGCCTGAAGGATCGGAGCCAAAGGAATTAATGGATAAATAAATACAATGCAAATCCACACGTCTCAGTTTATAAAGTCGATAGTGTGTGTGTGTGTGTGTGTGTGTGCGCGCGTAGGAGAGAGAGAGAGAATGAAAACAGAGACAGAATCAAGTTCTCATTAGCATAACACACTGGAGACTAATTATCAAACCCGTCAACACAGCGCTAATTAGCTCTCCCATGTCGTTACTGAGCAAACCAACACACACACACACACACACCATCCACTGGCTGGGAGATTCACTTATATTCATTACTAATGCAGCAAGAGTGCATGAGCTTACTACGTAGCTAGTTTGCTCACTCCCTACAAAGCTAGAGCACTCTCTTGGTAAAGTTTAAAGCAATCTGTGCCCATCTAACAGACACAGCTAGCACTAAGGGATGGGATTAACTGTACAGTCACAGCCGACTCTCAGTCACTTGATGGATCATCAATCTCCACACATTTCTGTCCTTCATCGATGTAATCCATTAAGTATTTCGGCAGGATAGTGAAGTTTGGTGGACCGGCGTGCAGCTGTTTCCAGTTACACGGCTGGGGTGTTTTGCATACTCAAGTCAATGACAATTTGGAGACGCCAATTAACCTAACACGCATGCTTTTGGACTGTGGGAGGAAACCGGAGTAAACCCACGCAGACACGGAAAGGACATGCAGAAAGGACCCAAAGGACCCAAGCCGCTTCACCCTGGGATTGAACCTGTGACCTTCTTATTGTGAGGCAAGCAGTGCTACCCACCGAGCCACCTGTACTCCTTTAATTCACAATGTGAATGCGCATTAAAATAAATGCAATTTTTATGAAGTGAAATAAAAAAGCTAGCTCCTTACACGTCTAAAAAGGTTTAGATTGGATTTTTTAAACAACAAAACGCTTCATGACGTGGCTTAATGTTAACCAGGTGAAGTAACCAGACCGAATATAACTCAATATATCACGAATACAATTAAAGAATACTTCATATTTGCGTTTATACAACAGTTAGTTCCGACCTCACAATCTGATTGGTTGAGAAGTGTTCTAACAGTGCTGATATAAGTGATAACAGCACAGCTTTCTCACACTAAAGCTGTATCACTCCGCGGGCGCGATGTCTGGTAACTGTATATACAAACAAACGTTTTTGTATCTGTGCTTATACAACCTGCAAAAATGAATCAAATGGATGCTTTTATCATAACATTGGACAGAATCTGAAGAAGAGTGTGACTCCACACCT
>JAVSBV010016945.1:0-12263 GCA_033117975.1 Parotocinclus spilosoma | reverse complement strand
GAATGCAATCTGCTTTACTACATACTTTATTTTCTAATAGTCAGGACCCCATTTGTATTTGGGAAGAGTATTCTCAGGACTGAGACAATAGTTGATTTGTTGTTTTACAGTTTGTGTTAGCCATCCCCTAATACTTTATCAGTGCTCACATGATGGTAGTGGCTGGACATTTTTTGCTGGTGGGCTATTTTCAGTCAAGCAGTGACAATGGTGAGGTTTAAAACTCCAGCAGTACTGCTGTGTCTGATCCACATATACCAGCACAACACACACTAACACACCACCACCACATGCAGTGCTGAGAATGACCCTCCATACAAATAATACCTGATTTGTGGCAGGACTGTGGACGTTCTGACCATTAATAAACAGAATAAAGGGAACTTTACAAAGTATGTAAGAAACAGACAGACTACAGTCTGTAATTGCAGAGTTACAAAGTGTTTCTATATGGTAAGAGGAACTGATAAAATGGATAACGAGTGCAGAAACAAGAAGGTGTACCCAATAAAGCTACAGAGATCCAATTTTTGATTTCCAGATCGGACTGTGAGGAATTTCCCTATGCACTCTGGTTTCACACATCCAAAAGACATGTCATCTTGCTTATCTGCCTTGTGCCCTGTGATGGATCGTCACCATGTCTAGGGTTGGTTTCTGCCTTGTGCTGTATGCTGCCTGTTAGACCCTGGCTTCCTGCAACCCTGCAATAGATTAAGAGGGTATGAAAATGGATTAATGAAAGAATGAGTAAATGAATGAATAAATTAATGAATGAATGAATGAATGAATGAATCATAATTAGGTTAGCACGCATAAATTAGGTGAGCATACATAAAATCTTCTCATTATCCTTGTATTGCTCATTCAGGAACGATTCAAAAAAATAAAAAGACATAAAAAGGTCATCAAAATCATAAAATAACATAAAAAAACAGATAATGGCACTACATGGTGGGCGAGTGAGCCAAAGTTGGCACTGGTGCAACAGGCTGAATCACATTTCCCTACCATCTCATTAGACAAGGACAAAAAGCTTCTCAGGCAGGGATAATGATAACATGATGCATGACACGAGTTTACAGCAGGATCTGAATTCGGAGTGCAGTGGATCATAACATAATAATAACATAATAATGTTATCAAAGACCTCCATATTCATGTCTGTATGAACAGTCACTCTTTTCTCAGTCTTAACATTGAATTTAATGCCTGGTAAGTCTAAGTATATCTGTATTCTGTGATATGTATGGTATTTGCAGTGCCTGTAGAAAATCATCATAACCCTTTGAAGTCAATTTTGTTTGTCTTACTGCTTGAGGCCAAATCCTAACATGGTTAGGATAACAGGGTTGGAAAAGTGATCAGTTCCTTGATTTAATAGGTCATGGCACCACCTTTTGCTGTTGTTTCAATTTTAAGTTCAAGTTTTGCATTCATTGGCAATAGACTGCTCTCTTCAAGTCCATCCACATATTTAGGTCACGCCTCCTTTTGGTGAACTATTTAGTTTGAGCTAAAGCTGAAACACCTAAACATCTTCAGCTGTAGAAGATGGCAGCATCCAAACTTCCATTCAGTATGCTTCACCGTAGCTGTGGTGTACACTTATTGTGAAAGCTCACCAAGATGAAGCTCTTGGAATTGCAATATTGTGAATAGCGAAGGCAATGATGATTAAATGTAAGGAAAGGAGGCTCTAGTACCTTGCTGGGCCACAATTAGCCAAGACACAAGATTAGATAAGACTGGGCTATGCTATGCAAATGCTATGCAAAAACTATGCATAAAATCATTCAACAAAATGTTATTTGTATTTTGGGTCCAATAACATAACTGGGATAAGATGATGCAGAAACTCATAAAACCAAACAGGCTAGAATTCATACAATATTAAGAGGTGTGGTTATATGCATCATGCTGCAATATCTAATCAAATAACCTCAAGTGTGCCCAGTGCATTTGGTGCCTTAAGCAAGCTTCACCCAGATGCAGACCTTCTTCTGCCCTGAGTAGCTACTTTGCATGTTTTCCATAATTCATAGTGCTTAGGACCAGTCCTTCGGATTGCTTACATACACAGCTAGTACTCAGTGTGTTCAAAATATGTCATGCTGTGCTTTTTATATTTATTTATGTGTAGCGCGTTCATGTGAAAGGAGTGAGAGATTGTACAGGAGCTGGTCATGGCAAAACAGATGCACCTAGATCACACCCCTATCTAAACATTGTGGCAAGGTGATTTCCCTTAAAAGGACAACCAATGTGAACTGGTGACATTTGGGTAACAACATTTGTGATGACCGGCAGTGTATCATGGTACAAATAAAGGGGGTATCTGAGGACGTGTTGTTGATCATTCAGGAAAAGATTACAAACTCTAAACTCTAAAATTGCTACTGGTTCGACCAACAGAGATCACTCCAAGGGCAATGCAACAGTCTTCAAGGTCAGAAAAATGCAGGGTAACATCTATTTGTGAGTAATGTTCATGAGTCCACCATCAGAAGAACAATATGCTGTACTTAGCATAGTTGGAAATAAATGCTACAGCTCTGTAAAAAGAACATGCTGCTCATCATGTGGAACATAAACAATCCAGATCGGACCAGCATAGAACATTTTGATTTAAATGATAAACATTCTGAATGGAGAAAGAAAACCACTGCATTCCAGCATACAAACCTTATTCCCTTTTGTAAAACATGGCGTTTTGGTATTTACATGGTTTGCCCATGAATTACCACCACAAATGGAAGAATGAATTCTAGATAAAACCAGCAAATTCTAAAGGAAACTGTTAGGACAACTGCAATTATTTGAATTTAAGAGAAAGTGGATCATGCAGCAAAGCAATGAAACACACACGTTGTTGTGACAAAAATGGTTAAAGAAGAATAAAGATTAGGTTTTGGAATGAATGGTTAAGTCAAAGTCCTGACCTCAATGCTCACGAGACTAAGGGGATATTTCATAATGAATATGAAGAGCATCCCACAAGATATTGTCCATGCCTTATCACTGTCAGTGTGTTTTGGCAGTCTTGGGTGACCATACACCCTACTGAACAGTCAGTGTGGGACACCCTTATCCAGTTTAACATACTTCTGTTCACCCCCACAAATTTGTCACTTGCTACTTTCTTAGCCTTTTTGTTGGATTTTCTGTTGTTTTTTTTTTGTTATATCCACCAATATTTGTGAGCAGTGTGGAAACGTCTTGGGAGAAGTTTGTGTGAGGAAACCTAACATCCAAGAGTTTAAATTGTTCTGTGTGGAGGCATGGGCTAAATCTCCTACAAGCTGATGTGAAGGTTTGATCAAGGGTTATTTAAGTACTTATTTACAGTTATTGCTGCGCTGTGAGATCACACTAGATATTTAAAGTAATAGTCCAAATATACTGATCATAAGTATTAGGGGACATTCCCAAATAAAAAAATATGACTAACTAAATATCCCCTATTTTTTGTGAGAAGTGAACTTTTGCCACTGACATATACAGTATGTACTGTATATAATATTGTCTCATTTTGTCTAATAAATAAAAGACCAAGTATAAAATTCTGTCATTTGTGCAGTTGTGTTGTTTGTATCTTCTTTTGTCAAAATGTGGTGTTTTAGGCTATATTAATGCAGAAATGTAGAACGTTTTAAAGGATTAGCAAACTTCATCAATATTTACTTTCATATGGATGTGAGGTGTAATTGATATTGATTAAAACAATGTCTCAAATGTAATTTGACATTTTTTAATATTTGGTTATGCACATGTCATATATGTTGTTCAAATGTATTACAAAGCATACACAATTAGTTGCTGTGATATGGGGGCACCCAGAGGAGAGCTGAGACTCTGGGACCTCTGGCAATGAAGAAACATCTGAAAACTACACATCCATTGCAACCTGCCAGAGGCAGAAAAGGAATCGAAGTGAATCAACAGTAGAGTACTGGTTTGCATTAGGAACCATTCTGTTCACACTGCTTACTGTTCACAAGTTTGTGTTACCCTATGTGTTGTTTTCATGTACTGTTTCCCAAATGTTCCACCTGGCCAGAGGCTCTATATTCTCAGCACTCCTTTTTGAGATGTGAGGATGTTTTGAGATGAGAATGTTTGTGTGATGCACAGTGCAGACCATGGATGCCTACACATTACATTTGTCATTACTAAGTTCATTCTGATAATAATAATGTTCATTCTTCTTATACTGTATGTTACAGGAAGAATAATTCAGCCAAATAACATAACATGGGTGTAGACATTTGAGACCTAACGTCAGAAAAAGAAGTAAAGGTCACACAGATGGTAACATCACATCCAAGCAATGCTCCTTATGCGTTATACAGTACTAGCAAACATAACTTGTGTACACTTGAAATGACATCCAATGGTGCCAAAATTTGGGTTGCTGCAATGTGGAAGCTTTGCAGTATGGCACACCATTTTCTCTCCCGAGTTCTGATCAGCTGTTCCTGAAAACACTTCTAACAAGTGTATGGTGTCCCGGTGGGTAGCACTGTTTCCTTATAGCAAGAAGACCTGGGTTCGACCACAGGTGGAGCAGTCTAAGTATTCCCATGTCCAAAGTCATAATTTAGGTTAAGCAATTACGTTAAAGTGGTCCTTGTGCGTGAGTGTCAGACTGTGTGCGCCCTACGATGGATTGGTGCCCTGTCCAGGGTTGTGTTTAATAGCCGGGTAGTAATTTGTTCAACTGTCGTAGTTTAGTAGACGGGTAGTAATTTATTCCACTGTATTTGAACAACAATGTATAATGTAAAGAACTTATATAATCCAAAATCTCTAGAACAACGAGGTGACAGAGCTAATTACTGCACCATGCCTTGTTGAATGCGATGGAGTGAATGTAGTAAAAAAACGTGCTTTCTGTAAAACCTGTCCATTTCAGTGAGTTAAACAATAACAAAGCAACAGCACATGTCCATGCCTACAAGATTTCTAGGGGTGCTATTTTCATATAAAACTATTAGTAACAAAAGGAACAACTCGTACATCTTGAATCTGACCCTGTCCAAAATGCTGGATGAAACTGGACTGTGGTGGCCTAGTGGTTAAGGTACTGGACTATGGACCAGAAGGTTCAGGATTTAAATCCCACCTCTGCCACAGTTGGGTCCCTGAGCAAGGCTTTTAACCCACAATTGATTGGATTGTAAGACTGTATAAATTGTAAGTCACTCTGGATAAGGCCGTTTGCTAAATGACGTAAATGTAAATGTAAATAAAACAGTGTGACAATGCTGCTGCTACAAGGCTCATCAAAAATCACCACAATGAAACGCAAACATAACATGCGATTCAATTAGCTGTTTCGTGCCAGTGTACAAAATGTGTTTCTGGTGTACAAATTAAATCAGTTTAGCTCCCTAACCAAGCTTCCTTTATCTACCCAATATTTGATTTGACTCACTCATACAGTCCTATCTGTAACAAACTTATAAGAGCAAACAAATAGTCTGACACCAGCCTTATCCTCCTGTATCTTTGCCATGTTAATATGGCATGTAATTAAGACTAAATTATGTTTGCGATTCAGCTATCTGGGTAATATGACGGTGTGTGATTCTGACAGTTTGTTCATTCCTAATCTAAATCATGAGAAATAATGTGAAATTTCAGGTTTTCAGTTTTATAAAACGGACACTTTATGTAAAACTTATTACTATTCTATTGAATTAGGTTTTTCTGTAAACACATCGTAGGAACGACAAGGTCACTCCCTGTGCTCATGGGTAATAGTTTGAAATGGTCACATAAGTGAGTACACCCCTCACATGTTTGTAACTATTTTATTACATCTTTTCATGGCCCTGAACATATGACACTTTGATACAATGTAAAGTAGTCTGTTTGGATAACAGTGTAAATAGAAATTAGAAACATTTCAGGATCAGACCTTGTTGAAATATATAATAAAATACCCCCAGTTTGCTAATCACCTACAATAGCTATGATACCTAGCCAGCTAATATGCTAGTCAAGTCGATTATTTCTCAGTTAGCTGCATTGGTCTGACAAGTAATACATGAATAGAGTGTTTTTAGTTTATACATACATTATTAAAACAATAAATGAGCCAGAACCCTCAAATCAATACCTGAACACTAGCTGAATTTACGCTTATAATGTCTCACATTGTGTCTACACTGCTCACATAAATTAGGGGATTGTTTCATTATGGAATATTTCATTTTAAAATATCCCCTAATTTTTGTGAGCAGTGTATATCTGTTTTCTTCATATTAACACTAAGCGTTTGCCTTTTTAATGTAGCATGCTGTGTTTTCTCTCAGCATTAATGTGTTCAGATGATTGCTTTTCTCAGACCTGGTTACTGTGCTGTGTGTTATTGGAGACCTGACCCCCATCCCTACAGCTTATTAAGATATGCTGTTCGCGCCATTTCTCTCTTTATAAAGTGTACTCTGTGAAATGCTTGAGTGTTCAGTTATTGAATAATCTCCCAAACTGATCACCCATTTAATCACAAATGACATGTTAAATCAAGTGAATAATTAAATCAATTTGGCAGGCCATTGTAGCCTGCAAGTGATGATAAGGCTGACCTCCCAAATGCCCCCCTTTACACTGTAAAGTTACACATTCAATTCTTGCCTTCATCCTTTTAATTTCGTGGTATCTTATAACATAATCATAACCCAAACATCCACACCTCGGTGCATTTTGATGCAGTATTTATTACTTGTTGCAGTTATATACAGTATTAAGACATCATAATAAAAATGCACATCTGGCTTCATTTGCATTACAGCTGCAGCCTCCCACTCATGTTCCTCATGTTTAAGAGCTGAATTGAACAACCTGTTCTATTGTGATTTTGAATACCGGATTGTCCAATATACTGGTATCTTGTGTAATTATGAACCAGGGCCTTTCAGCTTCAGTTTGATTTGTTATGCTAAATAGAGGTGCTCCATCTTCTTAGCCAAAACAATAACCAGATTCTTCATTCTGTCATGGAAAACTCAGGAGAGCCAGAAAAGACCATCTGCTCTTGCGAAACTAGTCACTGTGATTAATTTCACAGCCATACGAACCAGCATGGATCTGAAAATGAGACAATTTCTCTAATACTTAAGTTAAATGTAGCACATTATACTGTATACAGTAATAATCACCATAAACAAATAGCAGCAAAACCTGCCTGTAGCGTTGCAGGTGGTTTACATAGTGAATGGCTGTGGAGGCTCCTCTGTTTTCTCAGTAAGATAAGACCTGATGACGTGTGTTCATACAGGGAAACTCTAATTCATTTATTTAGTGCAATGTTTTAGTTTGTATAGACCATTTGATCTTATATCCACATATCATGTTAAATAACAATGAAGGCCTGCATTTATTGCATTCAGTAGAGACAACAGCAATAAAATGATAACAACCCTGTCCTGCCCTTATGCTCCTTTTTTTGTTTGTCTCATATTTTCATGTCAGAAAAACATTTCTTGGCTGGATGGAGTAAAGAGCATTTTCAAAAACCCACACAAATGTGTCTTGAATATGATAAAAATGATTTTTTTTTCAGTGCTTAGAATATTCTTCCTGCTCAAATTCAATATGTCAAAAACATTGAGCTGCATACAAAATACACATAACTATTAGGAACAGATAAGCTAATGCTCCATGGTCTTACAATGGGTGATTCTTTTTTTCTTTATTTATCTTAATTAAAAAATAATTAATTAACTCTGTTTCCTTATATTTAATGTTTCATTAATTGGTGCTTCTATCTTATACATATTATTTTATTGTCTCTATTTTAAGCATCTGTGTTTGTTTCTTGGGGCTTCTGGCACCTAAGCCAGTGAACAATGGGCAAACTCAGGGGTCACTGTTGCTTTTTCTTCACTCCCTCAGGCAAGGACGGTCAGCATGAACTCAAACTTGGGCTGAACTTCAATTTCTACTTGTATCATTATATATTGTTGGAAAGCAGCTTTAAGAAGAAGTTTTTAAGAAGAAGAGTATTTTTCTAACAAACAAAGACAAACTAATATTTCATAATTAATAAGAAGAGGATCCCTGCCCCATCACTGCCGATGTGTTTTTGCAGTCTTGGGTGACCATACACCCTACTGACCAAACAATGTGGTGGCACTCCAGTCCAGTTTAACATGCTTCTGTCCACCCACCTTGAATATATCACTTGCTACTCAAAACAATAATTGAGTTTGCATTTCATTTGCATAATCAAACAACTTTCTTTCACTTTTCATTTGCTTTTCTGTGATTTTGTTTAATTAAATAATATCAAATACTTCTTTTTTAATAGCTTTATATTCATTTTAAAATATCCCCAAATTGATGTGAGCCGTGAATAAGGCAGAACATGTTCAGTGTAACATATTGTGAGTCTTAATGAAAGAACGAACCTGTTGAGTCACAACAGTTATTCCTCAGATCTCAGACACTCAGTATTTAGGCGTCCAGCTGAGACGCTGCACTGCAGCAGGCTCCACACGTGAAAGTTTTCAATTCAGTATAAATGTGCACACAACCTTTTAACAGCAACAATGAGTCAGAAAAATCCAGACACCTCAATAGGACAACAGAGAGCAACTACTTTTTACTGCATTCTGCTCTAATATTGACAGTCCATCTTCAGTGTGTCTTCCCTCCCCTCCAGTAACTGTCCAGAGTGCTGCAGTTTATCTGCGGTTTGGTGCTCTGAAGTTCTGAAGTTGCAGCCAAGCATATGAATTAGACAGAGGTAGCTGGTCAGTTCCCTTAATCTTCTGCTCTGCCACTTTTTGTCACTGTTAAGACTTGAAGATATTGGCTAAATGTTTGCTGTCAGCCTTCCTACTAAAAGTCAATTTAGTGTAGAATCAGATATTGTATAATTTGCTTGCACTTTGTTCTGATAATGACTTTTTCTCAGTGCAGGGCACATTTTCAAAGTGTGCTTCATTAAGAAATAGGTAAAGCGAAGCAGGCAGAGGGCTCTATTCAGATCACCTATCTGAAGTGTGATGTCTGAAATGGCCTCTAGGGACGAACTTACGCAGATGTGCTCCTGTTTTGTCTTGTCGTTTGACACAGAGTAATTATTTAGACATTTATAGGATGTGGCAGGCAGAATAAAACACTCGGATGCTCCAGGTACTGAACGTAATTAGAAAAACTATGATTGATGGTCCATGTGTGTGAAAACATCCTCCGGGCAAATATAAGTGTTATTCTTTCATTTTTATCATGAAAAAAAGTATATTGTTTTGTATGCACAGTTGGACAAAGTGCATATGAACATGTTATTGGTTACAATGATGAATTTTGGCTGAATAAAATAATATTCTTCACCGAATACGTGTAATTTCTGGATGGTGTACTGCCATGGTGGTCTTTTTAAGACCTGTAAAGCCTTTACTTAAACTTAACTTACTTTACTCATTCTATTGCACAGTACCAAAATAAAAAAAGCTGTATGCGTTTGATATGCAGGATTCCTTATTAGTGATTAGATATGCTGAAATTCTTAGTATTTTTTCCTTAATGCTACACTATTTACAGCAATAGCTACAGGGAGCACTGGGATCTGTTGCCTTCTAGTATGGTAGACCACTGGGTTTTATGATGCGAGTGAGAATTGGTTGGCCCAGTCTACGTTATATCTGGCTGGTAGAGTAACTAGGAAAATAGCTGTGCTTGAGAGCGTACTCACAGTAGGCCATCCGTACCATGTACAAACCTATTCCTGGTTCTGGAGATCTGAAGCTTTGAGGTGACAGTACTAACCACTGCGTCTCATTAGCCTTGGGTAACAGTGAAAGTGGTTCCATATTGTACAGACTGTACAGTGCGAGCATCTTGTTCACATTTGTATATTCTTTTTACAGACATTTGAATGGAACATTTTAATAGGAGCACTTAAGGCGAGACAAGATGTTGACCTGAGTGCACCGGCGCTTTTATGATGTCTTCATCGGGTTTATCTCAGTATCTAGTGTGTGCCCTTGTTGAATACTTCCTGTGCAGGAGGTAACCTGTGTGCAACTTTGTATTACAAAATAGAAGCCTAAGACTGATTAATGAAACCGTGTGAGTACTGAGTACTGAGTTACAGATTGTGTTAATGACAGCTGAGCCATCTTAGTTCCATTCATGTTTAGTACTATTAGAGTATTTCACAATGCACACACTGAACTCTATGTACAATTTTAACATATGATGCCCTTCACATTTATTGCCATCCCTTGTTAAGATGTGTTCAAAGCCTTAAAATAAAATAAATAAAATGATTAAAATAAATGCATTTTTATTGCAGAAGCATGATCTTACACTGGAATGTAACCTCTATTCAAGTGAATTAAAAACAAGGAATAAGAAAAAAATATTTTTTCATAAACTCACCTGTTTCACAATTATTGGCACCCCATAGAATTCCAAGAAAATAAATGTAATTTAAGTCCAGCATTTGTCTCTAATGTCAATGAACAATATACTCGCATGCTTAGGGATTTATGGTTTATGGACAGAGTTGTTTAAGAATTTCTGTCTTTTCTACTATAGTTTGTAAAGTTGATCAGAGTACCTAGGAAACTTTAATTAGTAATTCATGACTTACTGTTTCCATTGGTTATAAATATGTTCATAATACAGGGACCTATACTAGAAAACACACCATTCAAACAAGGCAGATGTGTGCTGACCTTCATAAGGCAATGGCTACAAGAAAATACCCACTCGTCCACACCTGCCCATATTTACAGTCAGAGGAATCATTAAGTAGTTTAAAACAGAGGACAGTAAGAGGTGTAAAAAGTTATCCAAATATCACTGTTAAAGAATTACATGAAAGCATCTTGGGGTCACAAAGGTTTCTTAACAGCAATCAGGAATGATCTACATGCCAACAAGTTGTTTGAGAGGCATACATAGAAAAAACTTTAGCATCAACGTAAACATCTGGGTTCGATAAGCAGTATTAGGAACGTGTGCATTGGTCAGATGAGACCAAGATAGAGCTTTTTGGCAGCAAACATTAAGTGGGTCAGGCGTAACAAAAAAGATGAGTATGAGGAAAAGCACCTTATGCCCACTGTGAAGTATGGGGGAGGACTGGCAATGCTGTGGGCTTTTTTTTATTCCAAAGGCCCCAGGAACCTTGTAAGGGTTCATGACATCATGAACTCTTTAATGGACCAGGACACTTTAAAGCAAAATCTGGTGTCCTCTGCTCGAAAGCTAAAGATGGGTCATCACTGGGTCTTTCGGCAAAATAATGACCCTAAGTATGAGGCCAATCTACATAATAATGGTTCACCAGACACAAAATCAAGCTCCTCCCATAGCCACTGCAGTCCTCAGACATAATCCCAATTGAAAACCTATGTTGTGAGCCAAAGAAGAGAGTACATAGGAAAAAACCCAGGACTGGATCCCTCTCTATTCTCCCATCTTGTAAAATGTTATTGGAGAAGATTGAGTTATGTCTTTTTTCAAAGGGGGTTGTATAAAGTATTAACATCAGGGGTGCGAATAATTGTGGCACAGATGATTTCTTGTAAAATAATTATTTAATAATGGGATTTTTTTTTTTTCACACTGAATAAATGAGCTTTAATTAAAGAATGATGTTTTTGAATTTTTTGCATTGTTGCCCAATATTATTTAAACAAAGAATGCATTGATTAGAATTTATTTTTGGGTAGTTTATCTCTTAGAGTTCTACACCTGCCTTTGAGAGAAGCTGAATGGTAACTCTGATGTAATGACTGCCATTTAGGCCATCTTCTTACCTAACTGCTAGGAAGTTTTGGGAGCAGTGATTGCATAAGAGAATGCACACACAGTGAACAGACCTTGGACGGCCCAGACAGAGTATTGCTTGATCCACTGACAAACACGAGCAACTTTCGAGAGTATCTGCTATGGACTGGAACCTTACCATCTTTAGCAATTAATTGAGGTTCTGTTTGGGATTAGATGACAGTCAAGTTCAAGTGTGGAGGCTATGTAGCGAGAGCTTTAATTCTACCTTTGCAATGCAGTGCTGCTGCTTTTGTGATGGATGAGGATTTACAGACCCAGCTGCAACATCTGTAAGTAAATGTGCAACAAGATACCATACAGAACCCGTGTCCCTCCAATGCCTATCCATGTCTTGTATCCAGGCTAGCAGCACCCTAACAGGATAACTATAGGGGTTGGACAATGAAACTGAAACACCTGTCATTTTGGTGTGGGAGGTTTCATGGCTAAATTGGACCAGCCTGGTG
>JAVSBV010016936.1:0-12263 GCA_033117975.1 Parotocinclus spilosoma | reverse complement strand
TGCAACAAATCCAGTCATGAAATTTCCTCGCTCCTAAATATTCCACAGTCAACTGTAAGCTGTATTATAAGAAAATAAAAGTGTTTGGGAACGACAGCAATTCAGCCATGAAGTGATACGCCACGTAAACTGACGAAGCAGGGTCAGCGGATGCTGAAGGGCATAGTGCGAAATGGCCAACTTTCTGCAGAGTCAATCACTACAGACCTCCAAACTTCACATGGCCTTCAGATTAGCTCAAGAACAGTGTGCAGAGAGCTTTATGAATTAGGCTTCCATGTTCAAGTAGCTGCATCCAAGCCATACATCACCAAGTGCAATGCAAAGTGTCAGATGCAGTGGTGTAAAGCATGCTGCCACTGGACTCTAGAGCAGTGGAGGTGTGTTCTCTGGAGTGACGATTTGCGCTTCTCCATCTGGCAATCTAATTGACGAGTCTGGGTTTTGCGGTTGCCAGGAGAACGGCACTTGTTTGATTGCATTGTGCCAAGTGTAAAGTTTGGTGGAGGGTGGATTATGGTGTGGGGTTGTTTTTTCAAGAGTTGGGCTTGGCCCCTTAGTTCCAGTGAACAAAACTTTGAATGCTTCAGGATACCAATACATTTTGGACAATTCCATGCACCCAGCTTTGTGGGAATAGTTTGGAGCTGGCCTCTTTCTCTACCAACATGACATGTTCCATAAAGACAAAGGATGGCAGAATCAGGTGTGGATGAACTTGACTGGCCTGCACAGAGTCCTGACCTCATAAAAGCGCTTCTGGAAGAATGGTTAAAAATCCCCATAAACACACTCCTAAACCTTGTGGACAGCCTTCTCATAAGAGCTGAAGCGGTTCTAGCTGCAAAGGGTTGACTAACGTCATATGGAACACTATGGATTAGGAATGGGATGTCACTTAAGCTCATATAGGAGTCAAGGCAGGTGAGCAAATACTTTTGGCAAAATAGTGTATCTGAAAGCACTGACATTACTATGGAATATATAGTTATTATGGTAACGATATATTCGCTTTAAGCAGCAGTTGAATAGACGACGTGGCAGGTAAGTATATATAAAGTAGATAAACAGACAGGGCGACATAGTAATAAAAATAGTAACCAACATGTTTTCCATGCTGGAACAATGCTGAAATGTGCAGATCTACTGTTTCCTTAGCTGGCTGACCAGCAAAAGCCTGCGGATAATGATGGTTAACCATCAAAACCACCAAGCAAACATTCCTTGCTGGTGATCATCTTACCCACCACTCCAACATCCCATGCTGATAAACATCACACCCACTACACCACGTGAAATGCTAATAAACATCACACCCACTACACCAGAGACCCATGCTGGTGACGACTGTGCCCTGCACTGAAGCATCCTATATTGGTGATCAGCATATACCATCCAAAACACATTACATCTTACCAGCTAAGCCTTTACCATTGCCAGCACAACAGTTGTCATATTAGTGGCACAGCAGTTAACTCCATTGGCTCACATCTCCAGAGACCTGGGTTTCGAGTCCTGCCTGATCTGCCTGTGTAGGTTTTCTCTTTTCGCTGTTTTTAGACTGAATGGTATCTTTAAAGGGCCACATTGTTAGTGAGTGTGTAAATGCGCATGGAGGTGAGCAAAAACAAAAATGTATATTTTAAAGGATTTTGTCATTAATTATATTTAAATGATTGCACATGTCAAAAAAGTGTTTGTAAAAGTGCTCTTGGTAATAAATTATGTCTTGTTACATTTCTTGTCTTACGGCACTTTTTTGTCAAATTATTCCTCAAAAATTTGCTGAGTGTGCTTTTGCTCTGAGATCTTACCTCACTTACGTCCTGTGATGTCACTTGGACCCCGGACTCCCGTATTACTAAATAGTTACTACTGATGAAACACTCAGCATGTAAAGCAGCTAAATCTCTGACAATTTTCTAAGAAACTGACAAGTGTTTTTTTTTTTTTTTTTTAATGAGTAAAACATCAGCCAATTATAAACCGTCCCATGTTATTATCAGTGCTTGTGTATCCAAGTGTAAACACTACACGCTGATGGTTCATACTAGATCTCCGTCTCTTTACTGATCAACTAATTCCACTTTAGAAACTGGGTAATTCCCCACATGCATTTCCCAGTAGCCCCCAAAGCACACTCAGCAAGCTGTGATAAGAGTTTGGTTCTGGAACATTAAGCGCAAGGATATTCAAAAGAATGCTGACAACAAGTAAACTTCACTTTAGAATTCATGGCATCCCCCCAAATTTAAGTTTGATTCATTGTCTTTCACTTATAGTAACATTACTTCTAAATGGCTTCTGACTGTTTAAACTCCTGATGGTTGGATAGTTTATAGGTAGGCCGTACTCATTCACAGTCGTGAAAATAAGTATTTTCCCGTGTAACAGACACACTGGTGATGCCATTGTTTTTCTATGAGAGAACAGTGTCGGTGTTGTGCCGAATTCGGCACCCCTGCTTCCAGATGCATCCCCTGTCGCGTGTGCGCAATACGTCTTTCGCTTGAAAACAGAGGTAATTTGCTGTTGTGCTGATTTTAGTTCCCCCGCCCTACAGATTCAAGTTCAAATAAGAACAGTAAAGTCTGATTACCCCCGTTCAAAAAATAATAATAATATTAAAAAAAAAAAAACAAAAAAAAAAAAACAGGGTGCACGTGACAGGGGATGCGTCTGAGGCAGTGGTGCCGAACTTGGCGTACAATGAACCATTAAGGTATGTTATGCTACGTATTGTAGCTTTCATTGCGATTTACGAGGGTTATTTAATGACTGCCTTGAAATGTAGCACTATTCTTGCAAAATCTGTGAAATATGAAAAATTATACCTTCTTATTAAATACAGTAGAGCAAAGGGCAAGTAGAGAAGTAGTCTGTGACCAGTCAAAGGATGGATCTACCCAGTACTCAGCCGACAAGTCTCTGACACCCAGGCCAGAGTGACTTAAGTTTACTCTCACAATCAAAGCATCTGTGGGTTAAGGGTCTTGATCATAGACCCACATGGGCAGCTTGGAAAAGGATTAATCACTAGGTCACCACAGTCACAGCAGAAACGTGAAAATCTGACTAATTACACCACTAGTATATACTTTATTATTTGTTTTTATTAAATAATGCCCTGCAGTACATAATTTGTGTTACATTTTTTTCCTTTAAGAGAACAGTTACTGAATTGAATTAAATATTAAGGAAAAGTTTTTTCTAAAAAAAATTGTTTTATTAATCAAGCAGTTTCTAACATCTTCAAATATTAAATAAAAACTAACAAAATAAATTAAATATGCAGTTCTAGAAGAGGCCTAGTCAGTAATGTAGCCCTTTTTCTACTCGAGTGTTATCTACTCCAAATAAACAGATAATTGTTTAAAGGCTGCTGCGTTTTCTTTTTCCTTTAATATTTTATTTCGTTACCTTGCCCCAAATGATTTAATACTTACAGAACAGTGGGTCCACTGTACTGTTCCACTTCCAGACCACAAGGATTTGACTTACATATCACAGTTGTATCACATCGTGAATTTTATGGTATCTCATTTACTGACACCATATGGTTTCTACGACGGCCCTCTGGCCTGAACGAAAGTAAATGTACAGGAAATGTTACTGGGCTGAATCAGATGTGAAATGATCAGTTCCATTGTTAAGACATACTGGGACATCCAGATGTGCTGCAGACAGGAAGGCCTATCCTGTTTTCACCTCATGACAAAAATCAACACCAACAGCACAGTATTATCCCGATTACTGAATTAACGTGATTCGCACTACAGTACAATACATACTATTCCAGGGAATTCAAATGAAAATTCAGTGTGATGCCCTTTGTATTTCAAGTTCATGGGGTCCACTGTCAAGATATGAGATTTCCACACCTTGCCCAAAGTTATATCTGTTGCAATAAGCATTGATTCCGTCGTCTCAATTGTCACTACTGATGCCAGTCCAGACAGTGACAGAAGTGGTCTCAGGCTTCAGTGGGTGAGGACCAGAAAAGCGTATCCCACTGTCTTTGTGAGACGAGACATGACGATTGAACAACAGATGCATTATTTCCTTAAAGAACACTGTGTTCCCCCTCAGTTGTTGGTTATTTCCATCTTTGGGTGTTTTGAAGATCTGGGGATACACAACATGCACCACAATGCTGCAGCTTTGCTGTCGACAAGGTCATTTCCTCCTGTCTCAAAGAAACAGGATTAAAATAGTGTCAATTCCCATAAACGGAGCCCATGACATTAGCTGACCACTCGAGGGTGTTAAGCCAGAATTAACCAGTCATGTTTTGGACTCAAGGGATTTAAACCAGACATGTTGTGCAATCTGGACCAGAGGTGGGTCATGAAAGCAATGTGACAGCAGGATTTAATGCCTAGGATAGAGAAAGGATACTAAAGACATGACACTTATCATGTTCTTAGAATTTAACCAAAACATACTCAGCGAAATGGCATGTCTGACACTGGAGAAAGCAGAATAGCTCAAGGCGCACGTTAATGCACACCACTGTCGCTGTAGGAGGAATAGGATCTTGTTTCTACAACAAGGAATTCTGAGCGCTGACCAACACTGATAGTATGGTTATACATATGCTCTAGCTGAACCGATACAACCTGAAAGCTAATACACAAAACATACTGGTTTACATTAATAAAAGTAGCTCAAACAATCCAGTGGAGGACAAAGAAACATCATATCTTTTACAAACTGAGTCTGGCATAAACACAATCTAATGCTAAAAGAACAAAACACAGTGCTGCATCTACACACCATAGAGCGGAAACCACGTGTGAATAGTGGGACACTGCCCAATTCCTGTATCTATTTGAGAATTCTTATTTACTTGTGGCAGAAACAGGTAGAGTAACGCATCACAACTAAAATGCTGCGCTGTCGCACAAAAGACAGTTTCTCATTCCTTGCTCCCATAAATGTGAGCGAGTAAGAGATCAAAATGTGGCAAGCAATGTTGACATTAATACATGAAATCAGTAGTCATTTGAAACACAGTATCCTGGCTATTTGGTCAATACCGGTACAATACAATATCCCATAGAACATTAAAAAAGTATGGTGTATAATATGCTATAATATGTCCAGATCATGTGTATTGGTGTGTTAACGTTCAGTTTTATTTCAAAATTCTTTCATATTTGTGGCCGTCTAGTGATTCTTCCTTATATTTTGGTGGTGTACCTACCCTTTTATTAAATCCAAAATGTCCATTCACTTTAATGATTGAGGTCCTAATAACTGTAATAAATTGTCATCTTTTGACTCTGGACGCTGTGCTTGTAAACAGCTGTTTACCTCAACTGCCAAATCAATGGTGTAGAGCAAAGGTGGGGTTTGAAGAGCGTCATTCATGTGTGCGTTAGGTCATGTTTTGAATGGGACACTGTTCGAACTCGATTGTTGTGTGTACTTGGGTTTGTGTGTACAACTTACCAATACTGTAGTTTGCAAGTATACCAGCCTGTTCTCTTGGAAGTAGTACCTTTGGTTGTTCCCACACTACCTGTACATTCTCTCTAACCTACAACAATTGTATAGAAACTGATTCATAGTACTTTTACACAAAGTTTATGTTTGTGTTCTAAATGGTTGATGTTTCATGTTGTTTGTCATTTGTGTTTGGTGTTTTTTGGTTTCCATCAAAAAAGATCAGGTACAGCATAACAGTATCAAGTGATACAGCTTCCCCCTAGTCATGGTCATAACAGTACGGTACTGTATTCTCTACAATTATTGTGAATTCCCATAAATTATAAATGTGAGTCATTAAGGATGCTGTGTAATTGGTAGAGATCCATTTACGTTTCCAGTGGAACAACTATGTATCGTTTTTTTAAAATACCCTTTATATTAACATTCCAGTAGCATAAAGGACTATGGTACGGTCTGGTTAATGTTCATTTCGTTCTGTTTCACAGAACGTAGCGTGGTCGTTAAACTGTACTTATGTAGCAGCAGTATAGTAAACTTGATACCATCAATAGAAATGTTATAGTTGAGCCTGTAATCCTAACCTTATACCACTAAGCCTCAATGCAGGTTTTACACCTCATGCCTTTCCTAATACAACACTCCCAATTTATCAAGGCTTTGGGACTGACCCGGTGAGCACTCTGGTCACCCCTAGTGGCTGACGTTTTTGATTCATAAACCCAGCACGCGACCTTCACCTTGAAGGTCCTGTCCTGGATTTAAACCCCTGCCCTCAAGCGCCGTCATTTCCAGCAGCTGGCTCTGTCCACAGTCACCGGAGCTGCTGAAGCCATCAATATAAATAACACTGGCATTAGACACAGCCTATAATGCTATATAGCAGAACACCTCGGTGTGACTGAATGGAAGACTTCCTGAGTGGTCCGGGGTGAACACGTTAGATACCTTTAGAGTTTGGGGATTTTGTGATTTTGTCAGGTTTGTGTTACTTATATCAGAGGTGCTTATGCTCCTTTTTTAACATCAGACTATTATATCTAATACTGAGAACGGGAGTCCTGTTTAGGGAATCATCCTAGATCCTGCTACAGCAACCCATGCCCACCCATCAATGGACTGTCACCCCACCCAGGCTCACACCTGCATTGTGCTCTCTAGTACTGGGCGCCAGAGCCTCCACAATGCTGACGATGAAATAGAGGGGTTAGAACATTGCAAGCTTCCTCATTTAATTGCAGGGATCTTCCGTTTTAGTTTAAAATGTTACACGAGTAAATGAGCATTGTTTACACTTTAGAAATAAAGGAATGTCTTTTATTGAAGGTGAAATCTACTACACACGTTAGTATATAAATGCACACAATAAGGAAAGAACAGGAAAAAAACATAACAGAATTTAAATAAAACCAAAATAACCAGGGTGTGCAAGATTACATTGGTTACGATTAACTGACGATTCTGAACATCAATTTTCATTAGCTGCCCATCCCTACCCGACCCAGAACGTTTAGGTGCAGTGCGAGTGCAGGCCAGCAAGGGTATGGGAAGTGAGGGAACAGGCGTGTTCTGAGATGGCACAAAGCAACCTGCCAAAATGTGAACTTAGAGATGTGAACTTGCTAGGCTGGTACTAATCTACGCATAATTAACTACATAGCATGTGCAATTTGGATTTTTGTGATCATGACTTGCCAGTGGCAGGAAGCTTGTTTCACACACCACTCTGCTACAGATATTTCATGTCACTTCAGATTTTCATTTGGCTTAAATCCTCAACAACAAAAAAAAGTCAAATTGGACCCTGACAGCACAAGTAAGCACTTTGACAAATTAACAAGGCTTGAATGTAATCATATGAATTAATCGTGAATTAGGAACTTTGTATCTTTTGAAAAATCTATGACTACTTCAATTAATTCCAAGAGTGATATCAGATTAAGACAACCAGTCATTAAAGTTCAACATTTGGATCTGTGTCATTTTTTCACACGTGGTTCATGCATTTGTGGCATCGTCATCTGCCTCATCTGGGCTCTATGTGTCTGGAGGTTTCGGGAACTGACAAACTGTCGTCACGTGGAGCTGGTCTTAAGGCAGCAGGCAAACTGGGGTATTGGTTAAATTTCCTATTTTTGAAACAGTCCAACACATGATCCTCCAGTTCTCGCCATATTATTGGGACTGCAAATGCTATTGACCTCTAAGTACCTCTGTACACCTCTGAGTGCAGCTCAGCTGGAAGTGGAGTGATATTAGGATAAATATTGATAGAACACCACATGTGGTCAGATATCAGTTACATTAAAAACTCTTCCAGAGCGACTTATACAATCTTACAATTGCAATACAAGAATTTAAGAAGTTGAGGATTGCTCAATGACCTTAAAATGGAAGCTTGGTAGTGTCCGCAACTGAACCCTTAACACCTGCCCAACTGTCCAGTACCTTAAATACTATGCAACCACAGTCCCACAGATATCAGTGTTTCTATAAGTTTATGTTTACTATAACAAATGTATTTTGTTCTGTGCTAGACAGCATCCCACAGAGATGAATTCTTGGGACTGGTTCCAGGAACCCCCACTAATAACAAAACTCACAGATGCTCACGTCCCTTATATAATATGGCATATTATTTGCATTTCCCATTTACCTTAGTTCATCTCTGGAGTACTTAGAAAACCTAAAACAATATAAATACTATATTGTTAAGGGATTAATCATCAAGTCTATATGTACATATGAGCAAACGTTATTAGGCAAATAATGCTGGGGGGAGCCTAAGGATCAGAAGCATGGATTCAGGGTAGCGCTCAGCAAGTGGCAAATTAAAATTCTACATTTCAGAACTTACAGTATTTTTTCATTTTTAATGCTTTCAATCAGCAGGTGCAAAACAGAAAATACAGAGGGTCGACAGTATCCACATTTAAGACAATCAAATTTCTCTTTAACATATGTAGTACTTTAACCGTGTAACCCAATAAACAAACCGCTAAAACTTGTAACAATTAGAGATCAGGAAAATGAGAAGCAGAGGCTTCCTGCTTTTCCCTCAATAAAACACTTCCCTTCGGTCTGAAAAGAACCTTTGTTTTTATTCAGAGTCTAGCTATATTGTAATGGTTGTTTGTTTTACGTATTTTAGCTTCACCTCTAAAAGAAAGACATGGTGTGACTATTGTTGTGTATAACATCATCTTAAATTAAAAGCTGAATGAATACTTCAATAGTTTTCGGTAAATGGTAGTGAGGTTTATTTCAGCTTCGTTATAGCTAGGAAATTGAAAACCTGGGGAAGGCGGGAGTTTTTTTTAAACATGTCTCTTTAAATTTTGCTGAGTAAAAATGACTTCCGAGTCCACTGAAGAAAAAGCGGAAAGGTTTACGTGTTAAATCAGAAAGTCTGAGCACGCTAGGGTAATTATTTGACTTTGAGCATTTTTGTTGAACTGAACAGTGCTTAGTTTTGTTTTTTATTACAATTCACACAAGCAGCGCAAAAATTACAATAAAGGACAAATTAATCATTGATAAGTATTTTATAAACCCCTTTTTTTTGCAGTAATGGCAACATGCACTCAAGCTGGCATGGCCAAAAAGTGCAAATTTGATGTTCTATGTTATCCAAGCATGGTTTCACAGTGTTCCAAAAAAAGCATTCTGTGATGTTACCAAGTACTCAGCTTACTCTGTCCTGTACTCAAGTGCTCCTCATAAACGTTTATAGGGTTCGGTTAGGTCAGGTAGTTACAGGCAAGACCATGACAGTGATTAGGTTCTTTGGGGATCTTTTCTATAAAGCATTGAGGAGCGTTTAGGGACGTTATCCAGCTTAAGTATAAATCTTCCTTCACAAAGATCTAAACAAGCATTTTTAATATTTTTTGGTCCCCCACTATATATACTGTTCACATAAATTAGGGATATTTCATAATTATTTAAGAACATATCATTATCGTATATTTCATTTTGAAATTACCCCTAATTTTTTTGAGCAGTATATTTTATCAGTATGTCAAAACATCAAATTATAAAGGCTATGAGGAAGACAAACAGCTTAATGTAATGATGAGTTAACAGTATTTGGTGTGTGTGGTCACACGAACTGGGTTACAGAAAGTGAGCAGAATATGTACATGTGTATTGAACAC
The DNA here is from genome assembly GCA_033117975.1 of Parotocinclus spilosoma. Lineage (NCBI taxonomy): Eukaryota > Metazoa > Chordata > Actinopteri > Siluriformes > Loricariidae > Parotocinclus > Parotocinclus spilosoma. The sequence goes on along the minus strand of JAVSBV010016936.1, from coordinate 2,655 downwards.
TTATCAATATTGATCTACTGTATTGTATATTAAAGTGTCTGGAAAATTTACAAGACAATACATTTTCCCATAACATCCCCAGCTTTAATAGATACGTAAAAGGATTCCTGGCCTTTATTTCCGAGGGTCATTTAATAAGTAATGCCCCATATTTTTGGCCTCAGAACATTTACGCTTAAGAGTCAGAAATTGGTGACAGTATAAATCAAAATTTCTTGTACATGTCCTATTTTTTTTTTTTTTTTAACATAGTCTCCATGTTCTACGGCCTTACGTCAACGTTGTGTGAGAGCATGTATTCCCTGCTGGGAATGTCTGAAGCAGTGGCTGTGACAGGACGTCCTGAGAGTGGCTGATCATGGAACTCTGTTTCTGCATTTCCTGACGCTTTAACTTTCTTTACCCACCACCCCACAGTACTCCTATCAACAGCATCATTACCATACACTGCACACAAACGTTTATGGATGTTCACCACGGTTTCTTTTTCAATAGCATGTAACGAGAGTCATATGTAGATGCCATTTTGATGCTTCGCTACGGCTCTCTGATCTGCAGGAATTATTCAAAACTTCACAGGCGTTCAGAAGAAACATTAAATTTGAAGCACCTGAAAGGACGTTCGTCTATACATATTAATGCCTTTTTAAAAACATGTGGAGCATTACTTATTGAACAACCCTCATATGTACTGGGACATCATCAGGCCCAGACATGTCCCAGAAAAATGTTGGTTTGCCCCACTAATATTATGGGACTAAAAAGTAAGTTCTTCTTGCTGAGCAGAACTACAGTACATGCCAACAAAAACTACAGAAACTACATTTCCCATAATGTCCCTTGCATCTTTCCAACAGCATGAGAGGCTAATGCATTCAGTCAGTTTCTTTTTGTTTTTCTCATAAAGTAATGGACAATTTGTCAAGTCAAATTTATTTATACAGCGGTTTTTACAATGGCGCATCGTCTTAAAGCAACTTTACAATATTATATTATTCTTAAAAGGCCAATCCCAAATTGAGCATGCCCAGCGTGACAGTGGAGAGGAAAAACTCCCTGAATAAAGAAGGAAGAACCATTGGGAGGGCCAAGACTCAAAAAGGGACCCATCCTCATTGGGTGGCCTAGATGTTAATTTAATAATTTACGAATACTTAAAATAAAGTCAGCCCTTATTTAGTCAAGGGTAATGCTATTTGTTCAGTTAATGTAATTTATAGAAATTATTTAGTGTTAATCTGTCCTTCATTTCTCATCCATGGCAAAGTAATCACCACTTTAGTTGTAATTATTTCATATGTATAAAAGACTTGTTTTGTATGGACAGTTGGAGCACTATGACTGATTGGCAAGCAGAGGGGTACAGTTGTGCCCCAATACAAATAGTCTAGAAATGTTCCTTGTGTGTTCAAGTGTTACAGAGAACTGTGGCTACACCTTGAGTATAAGGATCACAAACTATATAACTTGTGTTTTATTGTTTTTACAACATGGCTCCAATGTACTGTCGATGGTTTGGCATTATAACGTCAGGCAAACTATATATTAGGATATGAAATGCTTGCCATAACGTCCAATGATGGGTTCTGCGGAGAAGATAAGAAGCTTAACCTGAAGATGATTGCAGTCTCTTGGGAATCCACGGAGTTATTTATTTATATCTTGGCAGTACACGGTGTTTATGAGAAGTTAAAGCCCATGTGTGCGTGCTGCTTATTGGAACATTACATCTCTTGCAGAGAAGATCAGTGCACATATGACCTTGCGTTCTTGAAACAAGACCGAAAGCACACCGCTGTAAGAACATCTGAGAAGGCTGTACCTGAATGCTGGGTGAAGATGTTGATTCCCGGGTCTGCTTGGTTGGCGCTAGCGGCCAGTCTGCAGCCAGGAGTCCCGGTGTTGGAGGCTTCTCGCGGTCTCCTGCTGGAGCTGCTGCTGCTGCGGTTCTTGCTCTGGTGCGCTTGCTGCTGTTGGGAATGGCTGTGCGCTGGTGGGCTCTGGAGTCCCGCCGGTGTTCCCTCACCCACGCGGCCGACCTGCTGCCCCATCTTTCGCGAACAGATCCGCCAGGACCGAATGAAACGCCGCGGTCACATCCCCCTCCTGTAGAAAGACTGAAGCGGCCTATTGACGCGGTTCCTCTGCCCCCCTTTAGCTCGCTAGCTAGCGCCACAGCTAGCAGTCGGTGAGAGAGATCCCACCCACCCGCTCGCGCTCTCTCTCCCCCGCACAAATCACTCGCCCTCGCGTTACCGGTGCCTATGTGAACCGGGATCTCTTGTCCCTGCGGCGCCGACCGTTTCGCTCCTTAAAACGCACCCATCAGGGGGGGTCACTCCGCTTCGCTGAAGCCACTACGCGCCCCCTCCGACGCCGCCATCTTTACCGCAGAATCAGTGGCGTGCAGTTCACGGACCAATGAATCGGTTTGGACTTGGGAAAGGGGAGATGGGTGGGGTTTACTAAAAAGGAGTAGCGGAATAGTGAATCGGAGGGGCGTTTTGTTGTGGTAACCACGCCCATCTGGTCACCTATGCAGCGTTTATTCCTTCATTCACCTTGTTATCCGGTATGGTGCTTAAGAATCTACTGAGGAGGGAGGAAAAAAAAATAAAAATAAATCTTTATTTTTCAGCACTTTTCAATTTCTCG
>JAVSBV010016927.1:0-12263 GCA_033117975.1 Parotocinclus spilosoma | reverse complement strand
TCAGATCACACTGGATAAGTTCTTCAAACGTTGACTGGAATTTTGTAAGAACTTGTTTTTTACAGTATTATGCTTCGAATGCGGAGTATCTATACATTGTGTTGTAGATTGTTTAGAAAAACGTTAATTTATCATGCAAATTTATTTTTCAATGAACAAAGTTTGTAACAGTAGTTCTTGTACGTTCGCTATACCTGTAAATTGCACAATAAAGGTTCAGTAAACATTTAATATGTTACATAGCACGTCCCGTCTTGTAACATAGGGCATGTTTGTTTAATTGGGCCAGCCGGTTATTAGTATCAAAACGATCGTGTCCCGATGTGGTCCCATGAATCGGGATCGACTGTATACTGCTCACAAAATGTAGGGGATATGGAATTTTGAAGTGTTTTTTATGAGCAGTATATTTGGGGTAACGTCTCTGTGCCAACAAATTTAGCAGGCTCTTATCGCAACCGCTCCGTACAGAAATGGTCACATAATGACAATTTCTGAATTTCCTCTCTTAGTGTGACACCTGTGCAGGTTTAGATAAACACAAAGCTGATATCCTGGCAGGTATTGAAGAGAGGCACACCCAAAGCTCTTCCTCAACTGCTCTGTGTCTCTGTTTTTAGTGTTTTTGCTCTCCTTTCCGGTTGTTTTTTTTTCTGGCAGTGCTTTGCAAAATAGAAAGTTTTCTCTCGTTGTGTTTCCATCCACAAAGCGCACATTGGCCAAGAGTTGAGCATGCCCACTAATGTCTGTAGACTCAAGTTGCAGTGCAAATTTCACGCTGATGCACATGTTTTCCAAAACAGCATTTTTAATGTTTTCAGACACGTCATTAATACGTCTAGCAATTGTATTGTCTGAGAGAAGGATTTTAGCTACTACTTTAACTGCATCAGGGCCGAGCATCTCGTTCGCGATGGCTTTGCAGGCAGGTAGCATTAACGTCTCTGCCACAGTGTGTGGCTTTTTTGATTTGGATACAAGTTCAGCCACTAAGTAGCTAGCTTTGAGAGCTCTCTCTCTCTCTCGCCGACACCTTTGTGGTTTTTTCTCGTAAAAGTTGGTTCACGCAGGTGAACAAAATAGTCAGTGTTCTTATTTTGAAGGGAATGGTGTTTCGTTTGGAGTCTCTTAAGCTTGCTTGGGACCATGTCACTATTGGATAGCTGTTCTCCACACGCTAAGCGCTAAGCCTGCTGGATTCCAGATGAAGTAAATCCAAATAAAATATAACTTGTATTGCCTCGAGCTCAGTGTTTTTTCTTGCTTTCCTTCCACAGCTCATACTAGGCTCTTCTTCTGGGCTAGAATTTTGTCCAGGGCTCAGTTCCGAGTCTGGATTTTTCCTCTTCAAATATTTATCCATCGCTGTTGTACGTCATGCCACCGCAACCTCTCCCGCGCATCATTTCTATCGTTTTCACGACACCCGGCATCCTTACTGTCGATCATTATTATTGTGCCTACCTACTGCCACCCACTGGCAAAAATGGGTCTTTAATTACTTAATTACTTAGCCAGCACTTTGGCACAGACACTAAACAACACCAAATCGTTTGTAGTGACTAAATATTTTTGGACCAGTTAAGTAAAACTGGACGATTTCCTGCAGCACAACTGACAATCTATCGGTTGAAAATCACTGACCAAGATAATTGAAGGATCTGGCTGCAGTGTCAAGGAAAAAAAAAAATAAGACGTTGGCAAACCAAAGAAGTAGCTGTGACCATTAACAATGTGCCTGTTATTGTCATCTCCATTTTGATCGTTTACATGAAGCGTTGCTATTTTTCATTGCTATGTCAGGTTTGGAGCGATAATCAGATTTAGGAAACTGTGCCTGCTGTAAAAATGTAGCCATATTCGTTTCAGAAATCACTTTCATTCAGGTGACTAGACTTACGGGCAGATACCAGTCTAGTGATTAAAGAAACTCCAGGCTGTACTTGCTTCTTTTTTTAATAGATTTAGTGAATGGCTTTGTTTGAGTATAACTGCCTTCTTAAGCTCTGCAATTAGAATTTAGAATTTTATGATTTTATAGTAGAAGTAGTTTATAATATGTACTAGTGTCATACTGTGCATTTAAATTAAATGTGGGGTCATTCAGATGTAGTCTGGCTGGTGTGAAAACAGCAGCTTTAGGGTTAAAAGGGTCTGTTCAAAGGATACAACATCGTTGTAAATGAGCCCCACCAAAATGTTTTTACAGTCACTAGCTATTGATTTGTATCCAGAAACAGATCACGCGTTGTACCTGGCATTAGACCCATCAGACCTGTTTACACTAGGCCGTATCTCTTGCCTTTGAAGCAGATTGGATACAGATTGAGATAAAATACACAAAAGTGCATGTGTAAATGCACCCAAATTGCAATCAGTGGTGTCATCAGACCCACTTTATAGGGGCACAAGCCCTCCACACACCCCTGTAAAAGAAAGAAACAAATAATTTGATCCTGAATTGATGAACATTACTAAAGGACATGTTCTGCAACTTCACTAGATTACATTTCCCATAATACCCCAGCATCTTTCTCCAGCAAAGCTTCTTCTTATATCTATGCACAGTTGTCCTTAAGAATAATTTTCTATGCCCCTTTAAATTTTGTTTCCTCCCGGAAAAACAAGTAGTTAAGAAATGCCCCTGACTGCAATTGTATCAAATTTAAATGTGGTTGCTCGGCACACTCCAGGAAAAGGGTTATAATACATCGTACATGCATTTTACAGGTGTAGATTCCTCCGTCTCCCCAAGATGCAAGACTACCAAAACAATCCCACCCAATACTTTACTGCATGACTCATAATCCATGACGTCTATCCAGGCATAGCTAACAGTAGGACGCACAAAGCTGGTGAAGGGCAGATATTATTTTTTTTAAGAAATTTGGAATGCCCAATATAAACTGTTTAGCAAACCAAGAGTACAAGCTCTAGCAGCGGTCTGGGTGACTTTTGTATTATTACCAGTCTATTATATATTTTAGCTAGTTTGCCGCCAGGAAGGCGGTAAGTTTAAAGGAAAGGAAAAGTTTAAAGGAAATTTAAGAGATCAAAATGAGAATTAAATTAAAAAAAAATCTGCTATTAAAACGACCAGCTTTTGCATATAGAGAAATTTTGTTTCTGGCTCCTTTTAACTTTTTTGTCTGTGGAACTGGGTGGGGAGTGGCGGTGGTGCAGTGGTTAAGATACTGGCCAACGGACCAGAACATTTATGTTCAATTCTGAGGACTACCAACAGCACAATGTTCACCTGTTTACCATCTTAAGTGTTTAACTTTAATCATAAATATGAATTAAAACACAATACATCCCAGTACTGTACAATACTGTAGTTCCTATCTTTCTATTCCCTGTAACACTTCAAATGGGTGACTCTAGGGTTCGCTCTTACTAGTTTTCTGTCATTCATGCATTTATCAGATTTTTTCTTTCTAATTGTCAATTTTAAGACCTTGTCATTAAAGCGAACGGACACCTATTTGCATGGTTGTTGCACACTCATACCTGTACGTTTTACGATTGTACGCGTTGTTGACGATGAAAGTGTCTGCCAAATGACTCCATGTAAATGCAAGGCACACGCTAAAAATAAAGTTTGCTTTCTCTATTTCTTGGAACAGATGCCTGTTGTCTGGGCAGGCTAACCTGACAGCAGTCTATCTCCAGATAATTCTCTGGAGTGTTGTTTGCTGATGTGTTAAAACCAATTAAAATGCCATGCTTGGCTTTTTCATGTTTTAAGTGGAGTTTCCTGCCTCAAGCTGAGATTTCCTGAGGAGCTTATAGACCTCATGTTTAACTGTCAAAATCACTGAGGCTTATTCAGAAAGTCGTGGAAAACCAAGAATGCCTCACCAGGCCTCACCAGGGGCATTCCCTGGGAACTGACACCTTAGTGACTCATAATGGACAATTTCTCTGAGTCTACTTACATTTACATTACATTTACAGCATTTAGCAGACGCCCTTATCCAGAGCGACTTACAATTAAAACGGTCTTACGATCCAAGCAACTGTGGTTTAAAGGTCTTGCTCAGGGGCCCAACTGTGGCAGCGGTGGGATTTGAACCCTGGACCTTCTGGTCTATAGTCCAGTACTTTAACCAGTAGGCTACCACAGTTCCTATTTCCACTCGGTGATGTGCTGGGATTGCAGTGCAGACTTTTCTTTGATATGCATTACCAAAGGGGTTGATATAGACTCACTCAACTCACACAACTTTTATAAGGTACAATTTTTTCTGCACTTTCTTTTTTCAGCTCAACGTTTCATGTAGATGCAGTTCAATTACCAACTATAGTCCGTCTGTTTATATACATCTACAAGTTCCAGTAACTGTAATGGTCTAATGTTGTTTAATGGACAGGGACTCTCCCGTATCAGGTACTGTTTGGTTGGTATATCGTTCCAAGCACTGCAGTGACACGTAGTGCTGGTGTGATCACAGCAGTGCTGCTGGAGCTTTTAAACACTGTTTATTCACGGTGCACTCTTACACACACCTAAGATATACAACTTGTAGATGTAAAATCAGAGACGTCTTAACCCAAGAGCTCAGCTGTTATTGCAGTTTGTGTTAGTCTTCCTCTAATTTATCATCTGAACCTAAAGGATGCTGGTGGCTGGACATTTTTGGCTGCTGCACTATTTTCAGTCCAGCAGTAACACTTATTTATTTTAAGACCCTATTTTAAGATTTTATTTTAAGCGGCACTGCTGTCTGATCCACTTGTGCGAGCACAACACAACACACCACCACCACCACCACATTAGTGTCAGTGCAGTGCTGAGAATGAGCCACAACCCAAATAGTACCTGATCTGTGGTGGTCCTGTGGAGGTCCTGGCCTTTAGAGAACAAAATAAAGGGGACTAACAAAGTATGTCAAAACACTGAATTACAGTCTGGTAATTGTAGAAATACAAAGTGCTTTGTGGCAAGTGAACAAATGACAGTGTAGAAACAAGCTGTACCTAATAGTGACCCAAATGTAGTTTTCGCAGACAAAAAAAGCAAAAAATAAGCTGCATTCATTTACTAATTTGTTGTTACCAATATGATGCAATAACAAACTACATGGCAAGTATCATTTTTAATACCATAGACAGCTAAATGGTTTTACGAGGTGGCTTTTTTTTAAAACCCGTCCTTAATCGTTGCGTGCTCATCCTGGTAGAATTTGAGGGGGTGTGATGGTTGATCTTTGTAATACATAAATACTCTGACCTAAAACCTTGAAAATAGGACATAGGTGGCAGCTGGACTATGGAATGTAAAGAAGGCATGACACGTGATCCGGCAGATTCTGAAAAGTCAGTATAGGCACACATGGAGGTTTGCCAGTTGAGACAGATGGACTGAGTGATGGTTCGAGAATGATGGAGTGCCACCAGCGCCATGGGGTAGACTGAGTCACTGTGTAAAACCCCTCCCGTTTGGGTGCAGTTTGTCTTGCATTTGTGCTGAGCTAATCTTTACAAAACCCTACACATGAAAGAGCACTCAGTCGCAAGTGCCTGTGAGAATAATTATCATCGTGCTAAGACTGGAAAAGGTTTCTCAATGTCACATGATTCAGACATCAAAGGGATACTGGCTAGGGTACTAAGGTTAGATTTAATAACCTGCCAAACTTATTTTGAAACCATGGAGTGTGTTTACATGCACTTTAATCAGATAAAGGGAACCCTCCGGCTTTATGTAACTTGGACAATAATCAGATTTCTGTTTTTCAACCAGCTAATAATTTCACAGAAAGATCTGATGCAAACTTCAATTTTAATAGTAAATATCTAATTATTATTTGTCTTAAGTATGTATAGGGTCTTGGGTTTAATCCTTGGGTGGAGAGACTTGGGTCCTTTCTGTGTGGAGTCTGCATGTCCTCCCTGTGTCTGTGTGGGTTTACTCCGGGTACTCCGGTTTCCTCCCACAGTCCAAAGACATGCGTATTGGGTTAATTGATTACTCCAAACTGGCATTGACTTGTGTGTGTATGTATATGTGACTGGTGTTGAGATGAACTTGTGTATTGATATTACCTTGTGTGTGTCGCTTAGATGGCCACTAATGCCGATAGCGACGTTAAAGAAGCCAAATAAAATAAGTATGTATAGTGGTTGACTCTTCACAAAGTTGTTACTGGCCATTTAACATTTAATGCCAGAGTTGCCAGATCCTATGGGAGAATCCCCAAACCTGGTTTATGTAAATAAGCCGAAAAGAAGTGAAATTTCCAAAAATTAGCAGACCTGGCAACCATGTTTTTTCCCCCCGCTAGATGCTTGGCTCACATGAACAGACTGCAAAATCTGATTGAATTCGGGAAACTGGTTTTCATGGTATTAGTACTCTAATTACTGGGGTAAAAATGAAGCTCTGTTTATTCGATTACTGAGTTTGATGTATACATGGCCACTTGATTAATCAGACAAATGCCGAAATCTGCCTTGAATTGGATTATTAAGTGCGTATAAACACACTTGCTGTCTGTTTACACCCTCAGGAGACTTGTAGTGGGCATTTATTGTAGATTTATAGTCGATGGTAATGAGCAGATACTGTTTTGTGGTGGTTGTTGGGATCACATTTGTGTGTGTGCATACTTTTACTCAGCCTTACGAATGCACATACATTTGTTTGCATAGACCTGGAGCTGTCCTGCCATCTGCAATTCATTAAGATAAATCAATGGTGCAGTGTGGTGTGTCAGCACAGCTGAAGCAACAAACTTGCTGACCTCTACTTCAGCTCATTTTTCCCCTCCTCTTTCTCAGATAGAATTTCTTGAATCGGTTCATGAACCAGTTGTTTCAGCTTGGAAATTTCAGAAGCCTTGGGTAAAGGTAACTGGGTTCTTTCCAGCAAAGCACTTTAAGCTCCTTCTCCAACTTTCTACAGTTGTTTTCAGGTAGTAATATAGGCTCCACTACTACTAACTTCTCCAAGTCTGTTGTTCTAGACACCAATGATTAGTCAATTATTTTTGGAGAGAGCACTGTGGGGCCTCTCGTCTCTTCATCAGCTCTTACTACAGTTAATTACCTGAAACAACCTTTTTCATAAAGTATAGTAGCTATTCTAGCCTGTTTTCCAATACCATGCCTTGGTTGAGGCACATGCCAGTTATTTACAGAGATTTGGATTGTACCATGTCTTACCAAGAATTTAATGGCCTTACTTAATGGACCAACCATTGTAACTTGATAGAGCTGGGAAAAGAACCCCCACCATTTGGGTCAACAGTCCAGTTTAACCACTGAGCCACCACTGTTATTAACAGCTTGATTTTAGGAGGAAAGTGTAGTTGGGGTGTAACAATACACCCTGCTCACAATTAGATTCACTATACTGGATTTATGTTCACTCACGATGATCAATTTACGTTTGATAAAAGACATTCCTTTGTGGTTTCTAAAGTGTAAGCAATATGTAACAATGCACATTTTCTTGTACGTGTTTTTAAACATGGTACTTTAGTCCTATGCAAAACAAAATGCACTATGGGATCTTAAATAAATGAATAAGAACTTGTTTTTTATTTCGAAGGATAATGATTCAAAATAAGGTATATAAAATGTAAGCAACAAGACTCCTGCAATTAACAAAATAATGTCTTATTGAGAAAGGGAGTTGGGTGACTGAATCCCCTCTGGTGTAATAACTGGCTGGTCCGACTAAACAAACATGTCCTATGTTACAAGACGGGACGCGCTATGTAACACATTAAATGTTTATTGAACCTTTATTGTGCGATTTACACGTATGCCGCACGTACAAACAAGAACTACTGTTGCTTACGAACTTTGTTCATTAAAAATTCAATTTGCAACCAAGTTTTTCAAAACGATCTACAATGTATAGGTACTCAGCATGCGAAGCATAACACTGTAAAAAAAAAACAAGTTCTTACTAAATTCCAGTCAACGTTTGAAGAACTTATCCAGTGTGCTCTAACGCGTTCTCTTGACGGACTGCACTTGATTAAAATCAAGAAAGTGGTGGGCGTGTTCACCTCCCGCTGGTTTTGCTTTTGTCAACACTACTTTTCGGACTTCCTGACCTTTGATAAAAGCATGAATTCTCCCAGAAAACACAGGAATCCTCCCATACATCGCTGACTTGCTTTTGCAGTGGCTAAGTGGTGACTTGTGGCTTCTTTTTGTAGTAAATGGAAATGTTAAGCAAATATCTGTAGGTGGCAGTAGAGGGCTGGGGAAGAAACTTTCGGGTAGTGATGCCAGAGACGAAGTGTTTCTTCACGGATATTACTTACTGTACACGTTCTTTGGTCCGATTAAGCGGAATTTTGGTCCAAATAAGTATTTTGTAATATACATTGTGATATACATTGTGTTGTAGATCGTTTCGAAAAACTTGTTTGCAAATTTTGCAAAAATTGTAATTTTTCTATGAATAAAGTTCGTAATCAACAGTAGTTCTTGTTTGTACATTCATAACAGTCATACAATAAATGTATAATAAACATGTAATATGTTACATAGCACGTCCCGTCTTGTAACAAAGGGCATGCTTGTTTAAACGGGCCAGCCGGTTATTAAGACCAAAACGATCACGTCCCGATGTGGTCCGATTAACCAGATTTGATTGGATAGTTATATTAAACTATACACTTGTTGTACAGGAAGCACTTACTAAACCCAACATGCTTCAGCAACCAGGCTTTGGATTTACTCTATAATTCCAGCTCAAATTTACCCCGACAGACACAAACTTAGCAAAGAAAGCCTGCCGAAGTACACGTTTATAACAAGGTTTTATTACCGTGGATTCATTCTATAGACAATTTTTAGACAAAAAATAAACTATTTTTGCTTTAAACCAACTACATTGCTTTACAAAAATTAGGCGATATTTTAAAACGAATGCAAAGAGGATCCTACAATAACTGCTGGGTGTCCATACACCCCACTGAACAGTCAGTGTGGCACTATCATCCAGCTTAACATGCTTCTGTTCACCCCATGAATATATCACTTACTAATCAATCACCATAGCGTTTGCATCTCATTTGCATAATCAAACACATGTCCTTAGAGTTCCTTTTCTAATGATCTTGTTAAATGAAACCCTTCTTTTTTTTTTAACTGCTTCATATTAATTTTAAAACATCCCCTACTTTTTGCGATCAGCATAAAATAAAATGAATTTATATATATCTTTCCGGAAAAAATATTATTGGTGTTAAGCGGTCCTTACTTACCTGTTTAAACTCTTTTAGAATGCTAAGTTTAAGAATATTTGAAACCTTATCCTACCATACTATGTAGCTCCGGTAGGGCGATAACTTAAAGCTGTGCAGCTGTAGAAACGAACGTCCTCCACAGCAGAAAACATCTGATCCAGAGCGATACATTCCACCACCTTTTCTTGTAATCGTTTTTGCCCATGAAGAATGATTAATGAAGGAACTGATGTAGCAGCTAAAAAGCAGCAGGCTTTGCTTGTGCGCATGTTTCTGTGGGAGTCACCGCTCTTACCGGCAGATATTTTTCAGGGTGGTGTGCTTTCGAATATGTAATTATCGTGGAAATTCTGGCCGTTGAAATTCCTTACTCTGCCTTCTAAGATGGTAGTTGAACTTTATACAAGCTTCATATTAAGCTTATTTACTTTGAAGAAGCTTTGATACTGTAGCCATTTTGGCTGTGCTTCTGTAGCATAGCGAACGTTAACAGTGCCTCTCTGCCATACCATGAACGTGTCCTCAAATATCGGTTTTAAATAACAGACGCATCCAAGCACCGGCCTAATGAAAAGCAATCAAAAGCTGAATCAAATATAATTCTGATATCATCCCAACCTACATATTTAATCCTTTTTTAAACTAAGGCTCTACCACCATGTTAGAAACACAACAGTTCCTCATCTGTAAGCTGTCTATAGAGACTCTGAACTTAAATCTAGAGAGACTGAATCCATATAATTAAAATATTAACAGCATTTAGTTTTGGGCTGTTACTAGATATTTATGGGCCGTACAGTTAAAAGTGACCAGCGAAACACAGCGTATGTTTTGTTTCACACATTATAGGGGTGTAATTATTCACAAAACCGAGTTTGTGATTTGGTTTTTAACAACAATGACCCTTTATCCCCCATCAATTCAAATAAAGCAGTAAAAACAATGGATTAAAAATGTTCTGTTGTAGCTTCAAAATATATTAACGATTTAATGTGATATATGAAATGCCTTTACTATAAACTTAACTTTTAATCTTCTTATTGTACAGCCTCTGTTAATTCTGCTCTTTTGTTTTCTAATAGTTGTTATATGTAAAAACAAAACTAAACAGTAACCATTTCCAGTTTGCATATTAGTCTTAATAACAATAAAAAAAAAAAATCATGATCCACAATGGAAAAAACGTGTTATATTTTTGAAGAAGACTTCCAAAAATCGAAATGTCCCGGTGTTTCTGCTAAATGTATTTTTCAGCACTGGCCCGCTAAAAACACACAATAATAATAATAATAATAATAATAATAATAATAATAATAATGGGCAGCAAGGCTACCTCACAGGTTCAATCCCAAGGTGGAGAGTCCTTTCTTTGTGTAGTCTGCATCTCCTCCCCATGTCCGCATGGGTTTACTCCGGTTTCCTTTCACAGTCCAAAGACATGCTTGTTAAATTTCAGAAGTGACCCTAGTGTGTGTGGGTGTGTGCCCTACGATGGATTGGTGCCTCGCCTAGGTTTGTTCCTACTCTTGCTCCCAGAGTTGCCGGGTGGGCACTGGCTAGCCCGCTACCCTGTGTGGATTAAGTGGAAGAGAATGAATGAATGAATAATAATAATAGACTTTAAAGTAAGCAGTATCCTGTAATATCTGTTTATGTTCTGCAATGGTATCAATAAATGAAAACACTTATTGAGATACAGTTATGTGAGATACACCTACTGAAGTGTAAACATGGAATTTCCTGTTTGGTGCTGCAGGGAGAGAACGCTCACCTATTGGTTATCCCTAAGATTTAAGAGCTTTGATAATATAGATTTGAATACGGTTCATTTTATAAATTCCAGACATGAAAAAGACGAGCGCACCTCTAGCAAGACTCATGATTTTATTCCCGAAATTTCCTGAGACGATGGCATTTCTGCAGGTATGTGATTATTCAAGTGGTCATGTATACATCATACTGCAATCTAGATTTAAATCAAGCTAAGTAATTTGATGAAAAAAGATCTGGAATTTACTCCAGTAATCTTATTACTCATAGCATGTATACCTGGTATCCGATCCAATATCCTGGTGTTTTCAGTTTGCTAATGTGCTTGATCGTTCTTCTGTGGTTGCCAGGTTCATATATCCTAAAGACTTTCCTTTATTAGTTCTCTTTTTACATTGACTTTAGCGTTTTGGATCTGGCAACGCAGCTGGGATTATAAGCATTAAAACAGCTCCCGAAAACTTGTGTATTTGTTAATCGATTCTGAAATGCAGTTGTATATCTGAGAAAATGAATGATTTGAATATTTTATATTAAAGGCTGAAGTTTGTCATGCATTACTGTGAGATTATTGGCTGGTAAAGTGAATATCTGATTACTGCCTGAGTCACGTAAACCCATTATCTTATTAAATGGATGTACACACGTTGATCGTATTACTGACAAATTGATTATTATTAGTCATGTTTTTCTCCACTTGCCGATCTGCGCTGCCAAATCTGATTGAAATCGGGTATCTGGTATATATGCTATGAGTAGTTTTGTTACCGGGGCCAAAGCCAGCTCTTGTTATCTGATTACTTAATCTGAGTTGTAGATCAGAGGATGATGTATAATCAGATAATTAATCTGAATGATCAGAAACTGCAGAAATCTGTTTATCGACTTAAGTGCATGCAAACACTCATTGTAAGAAAAAAGAAATACAGTAAAGAGAAGGAAAGATGCAACAAGATGTATCGATTAAACAATCAAATTGGAAACTGCTTATCGATTCCCACCCCAAATAGATCGATCGATCACCTTATTAATAACAAGGAAAGGCAGAACGATTTAAAGACAAGAAGCAGAGTCTTTAGTCACAGACTAACCTTAGACCATGCTTTGGCAAAGACTTGGGCTATTTCATGGTTGTTAATTAGTAGATTGTCCAAGCTAACCTCATGATCCTGTGTGACTGTGGTAGCCTTAAATCCCGCCTCTGCCAAGCTGCTACAGTTGGGCCATTAAGCAAGGCCCTTAACCCACAATTGCTTGAATTGTAAGACTGTATCAGTTGTA